>MJUU01006129.1:12816-25102 GCA_002080025.1 Modiolus philippinarum | reverse complement strand
AAATCTAGTTATTAAGTCACCCAAACGAAGTTTGGTGACTTATTGTTTTTACTCTGTTTCGTATTATTAAGTCGCCCAAACAAAGTTTGGCGGCTTCTTGTGTTTGCACCATTTCTTATTAAGTCGCCCAAACAAAGTTTGCCCACTTTGGTCACTTTGACCTTTGACCCCAAATTTTATTATTGGAGTAACTCGGAAACTGTAACAGATAGCTAATACAATGTAATGACAAAAATGTTAGTTAGGTCATACCCGACATTTGTTACATTTAGACCGAAACTCTATGGTCAGCCGTTCAGGATACATCGGTAAACGAATACCGAAGCAAGAACAAGGAAAGGGGAAATTCTAAAATCATAAATCAAAAATCAGGAGTTATGCCCCTCGAAAATTTCATCATATCTTTTAAGTAGGTTTTTCTCAAATACAGTAAGAGATAGAAACCTGAAACCTTTTCCATTCATCTTAGGTGATATGTGTTACATTCATAAATGCCAAGGTCAAAGGTCATTGGTCACTTTGAACTTTGACCCTTGATCTTGTCATTGGATTAACTCATAAAATATAATAGATAGCTGATAACATGTACTGGCAAAAATGTGTATCTTGTTAAGATACACATTTCTTACATGGGTACAAAATTATTGGACCAACTGTTTTGGGCCTATGGACCAAAACCCGATTTTTATGTCTGATTTCGGGTTTTTTGCTTATAGCTTAAATACCATTGAAGATACAAAGAGACATTCAATACAAAAAATGTTAAGGTAGATGTGACCTTCAAAAAAGGTCAAGGTCAAAGTTCAAGGTCATGGTAAAAAAACTTTATTTCACATAATAGAATCAATAAATGTAATTTTAAGCTTAAACTGTTGGTCAATGGTAAGAATATTATGATGCAACTTCCGTGAAAGACATAGAAATTGTTTTTTGAACAATTGACGTTATAGTTTTCTCACCCAAAAATGGATGGTCAAAATTCAATGGAACTGATATGTATTTCAATGTAATTTAAAATTTTGATATAATAACATACAAAAAAGGAAATGCCTTACTTCATAATATATAAATAGAAATGATTTTTCTGATGCAACCACAAAATTGTGTACAGGTTAATAAACAACAAGTGATAAAGTGTTTGCAAGCAAACACAGAAGTCGCCCAACCAGAATTAATTCTTAAATGTTCTCTGAAAGAACAATGCGTCCTCGATTTAAGAATTAAGACTTAAAACTCGTCATAGTTCTGTCTATCATTGATATCAGTATTTTTATTAACCTGTACACACTTTGTGGTTGCATCAGAAAAATCATTTCTATTTATATATTATGAAGTAAGGCACTTCCTCTATTGTGTGTAATTATATCTAAATTTTAAATTACATTGAAATACATATCAGTTCCATTGAATTTTTACCACCCATTTTTGAGAAAACTATTACGTCAATTGTTCAAAAACAATTTCCAGGTCTTTCCCGGAAGTTGCGTCATAATATTCTCATCATTGATCAACAGTTTAAGCTTAATATGTACATTTATTGACTCTTTTACGTGAAATAAAGTTTTTGGCCATGACCTTGAACTTTGACCTTGACCTCTTTTTGAAGGTCACATCTTCCTTAGCAATTTTTGTATTGAATGTCTCTTTGTATCTTCAATGGTATTTGAGCTATAAGCAAAAAACCCAAAATCAGACCTCAAAAATCGGGTTTTGGTCCATAGGCCCAAAACGGTTCGTCCAACAACTTTGGACCCAATGTAACAAATGCAGATCTTAACAAGATACACATTTTTGCCAGTACATGTTATCAGCTATCTATCATAGTTTATGAGTTAATCCAATGACAAGATCAAGGGTCAAAGTTCAAAGTGACCGATGACCTTTGACCTTGGCATTTTTTCAAATGTATCACATATCACCTAAGATGAATGGAAAAGGTTTCAGGTTTCTATCTCTTACAGTTTTCGAGAAAACCCCTACTTAAAAGATATGATGAAATTTTCAAGGGGCATAACTCCTGAACGATTGACCATAGAGTTTCGGTCTAAATGTAACAAATGTCGGACATGACCTAACTAACATGTTTGTCATTACATTGTATTAGCTATCTGTTACAGTTTCCGAGTTAATCCGATAATAAGATTTGGGGTCAAAGTTCAAAGTGACCAATGATGGTGGTCATTTGGAAAATTTCAACACCCAAGTGCACATCTTTAGATGGTGATCTATCTACCTGTGAAGTTTGTTTACGATTGGGCTAGAGATCTCTGAGAATTTGGTTGGACAAGATGATTTTCGAGGCGGAGTAAAAATAACTAGTATTAATTGTGTTTGGATGCAAACACAAGAAGTCTCCCAAACGAACTCCCATATCAGAATTGAAAGGCATTAGATAAGATCCACAGATTTTAAACACCCTTCCTATCAAATTTCCTGCATTTCTGAGCACTTTTGAATTAACCACTTTTTTACCGTTTCCATGGCAACGGTCGTCATTTGGAAGTCTTGGAGACTGGAACCCATTTCTTCACATGTCAGGCAACCTTCATGTTAAATTTCATCCAATTCTGAGCACTTTGCTTTTCCCACCTTTTTTACCATGGCATCGGTCAGCATTTTGAAGTCTTGGAGACCAGAAACATATTCTACACATGTTAGACGACCTTCCTATAAAATTTCATCCAATTCTGAGCACTTTGATTTTCCCGCCTTTTTACCATTTCCATGGCGTCGGTCAGCATTTTGAAGTCTTGGAGACCAGAAACATATTCTACACATGTTAGACAACCTTCCTATAAAATTTCATCCAGTTCTGAGCACTTTGATTTTCCCGCCTTTTTTTGCTGTTTTCATGGTAACCGGTGCCATTTTCAAAATTCTAAGACTGGAAAGCACATCTTGGGATAAGGTTCTATCATCATGTGAAGTTTGGTTAAGATTGGATCACTAGTGTCCGAGAAATCAGGTGGACAAGTTTGAGCCGGAAAACGGAAGAAAAAGAATAATAATAAGAAACGCAGCAAAAACAATAAGTCTCCCCAAACTTCGTTTGGGAGACTTAATAAGAAGAACAACTAGATTTGCAATTGCAAGCAATAGCTGATGTCGCCCCTGGCAGCCATTTCGATGATTCCATCCTGTTTGCAGCGTCAAAATCTACCTAGAAATCAATTTTCGTTGAAATCCGACAAAGTTCAAATTTTGACGTATTTTGGCGGCCATCTTGGAAATGGCAGCCATTTTGAAAAATTTTTTACCGTTAGGCATAACTTCACATGGTGTTCCAACTGTGTGCAAAGTATCAAGTGATTCTGTTCAGGCAACTCTGAGAACTCGCAAGGACAAAATTATTCTAGGAAAATAATAAGAAAGTATAACTAGATTTGCAATTGCAAGCAATAGCTGATGTCGCCCCTGGCGGCCAATTCGATGGTTCCATCTTGTTCTCAGCGTCAAAATCTACCTAGAAATCAATTTTCGTTGAAGTTGGACAAAGTTGAAATTTTGACGTAAAATGGCGGACATCTTGGAAATGGCGGCCATTTTGAAAATTTTTGCTCCGTCATGCATAACTTCACATGGTGTTCCAACTGTGTACCAAGTATCAAGTGATTCTGTTCAGGCAACTCTGAGAACTCGTGTAGACAAAATTATTCTAGGAAAATAAAAAAGTATGATAATAGCGAGTGATGATGTGTTTGGATGCAAACACAAAAGTCTCCCAAACCAGAATTCATTCTTTATTGTACTTTGAAAGAACAATAATTCCTCAATGTAATAATTGTGGTCTTAACTCATTCTGTGTCTGTCTAACAGTGCTATAAGTAACTTTGATTCACATGTATATACTTCATCAGCAGTGGGATTGCATCGGAAAAATCATTTCTATTTATTATACATGTATCATGAAGTAGAAGATTTCCTCTATGGTGTGTAATTATTTCAAAATTTTAATTCACACTGAAATACATACAAGTTTCAATAAGTTGGGATCACACATCTTTGAAAATGCTAGTTCGTAAATTCTTATAAGAAAAATTGATATGTCTTTCCCGGAAGTTGGATCATTATGTTCTTATTGTTAATTCATAGATAAACCAAGATTATAAGCTACATATATACACTAATTGATACTTTAACGTCAAATTAAGTTTTTTGGCAGTGACCTTGACCTTTGACCTTGTCCTCATTTTGAAGGTCGTCTTCCTGAACATTTTTTCTATTGAATGTTTCTTTGTATCGTCAATTGTATTTGAGCTATAAGCCAAAGCCCCGAAAGCAGACATTTACAATCGGTTTTTGGCCCAAAGGCCCAAACCGGTTGGTCCAATGAGTTTGGATCCAATGAACCAAATGGAGAACTTAAAAAGATACACATTTTTGCCATTACATTTTATCAGCTATCTATTACGGTTTATGAGTTAATCCAATAATAAGGTCTAGGGTCAAAGTTCAAAGTGATCAATGACCTTTGACCTTGGCATTTTTAAATGTAACACATATCACCTAAGTTGAATGGAAAAGGTTTCAGGTTTCTATCTCTTATCGTTTTCGAGAAAAACCTACTTAAAAGATGTGATGAAACTTTCAAGGGGCATAACTCCTGAACGGTTGACCATAGAATTTCGACCCAAATGCAAGAAATGTCCGTCATGACCTAACTAACATTTTTGTTACATTGTATTAGTTATCTTTTACAGTTTCCGAGGTAATCCAATAATAAGATTTGGGGTCAAAGTTCAAAGTGACCAATGACGGTGGTCATTTTGAAAATTTCAACACCTGATTGCACATCTTTGGGTGGTGATCTACCCTCCTGTGAAGTTTGATTATGATTGGACAAGGGGTTTCTGAGAATTGGGTTGGACAAGATGATGGAAAGAGGCGGAAAACTAATAATAAGAAACGGTGCTAAAACAATAAGTCGCCAAACTTTGTTTGGGCGACTTAATAATAATAAGAAACGGAGCACAAACAATAAGTCGCCAAACTTCGTTTGGGCGACTTAATAATAATTATAACAAAGAAACGGAACAATAACAATATGTCTCCCCGACTACGTCTGGGGCGACATAATAACAAGTGATAATGTGTTTGCAAGCAAACACAGAAGTCGCCCAACCAGAATTAATTCTTTAATATTCTTTGAAAGAAAATTGAGTCCTCCATTTAAGAATTATTGGATTAAAACTCATCGTGATTCTGTCTATCAGTGATACCAGTATTTTTTTATTAACCTGTACATCCTTCGTGATTGCATCAGAAAAATCATTTCTATTTATATATTATGAAGCAAGGCATTTTCTATATGGTGTGTAATTATATCAAAATTTTAAATTACATTGAAATACATATCAGATTCATTGAATTTTGACCACCCATTTCTGAGAAAACTATTACGTCGATTTTTCAAGAACAATTTCTAGGTCTTTCACGGAAATTGCGTCATAATATTCTCCCCACTGATCAACAAATTAAGCTTTATATGTACATTTATTGAGACTTTTATGTAAAATAAAGTTTTTGGCCATGACCTTGAACTTTGACCTTGACGTCCATTTGAAGGTCACATCTTCCTTAACATTTTTTGTATTGAATGTCTCTTTCTATCTTCAATGGTATTTAAGCTATAAGCAATAAACCCGAAATCAGAAATCAAAATTCGGGTTTTGGTCCATAGGCCAAAAACGGTTGGTCAAATAATTTTGGACCCAATAGAGCAAATGTAGATCTTAACAAGATACACATTTTTGCCATTACATGTTATCAGCTTTCTATTATAGTTTATGAGTTATTCCAATGACAACATCAGGGGTCAAAGTTCAGAGTGATCAATGGCCTTTGAACTTGGCATTTTAGATGTAACACATATCACCTAAGATCAATGGAAAAGGTTTCAGGTTTCTATCTCTTACCGTTTCCGAGAAAAACATACGAAAAAGATATGATGAAATTTTCAAGGGGCATAACTCCTGAACGGTTGACCATAGTGTTTCCGTCTAAATGTAACAAATGTCGGTCATGACCTAACTAACATTTTGTCATTACATTGTATTAGCTATCTGTTACAGTTTCCGAGTTAAACCAATAATAAGATTTGGGGTCAAAGTTCAAAGTGACCAATGATGGTGGTCATTTGGAAAATTTCAACACCCAAGTGCACATCTTTGGATAGTGATCTATCTACCTGGGAAGTTTGATCATGATTGAGCAAGTGATCTCTGAGAATTTGGTTGGACAAGATGATTTTTGAGGCGGAAAAATAATAATAACGAGTGATAATGTGTTTGCAAGCAAACACGGAAGTCGCCCAACCAGAACTAATTCCTTAATGTTCTTTGAAAGAACAATGAGTCCTCAATTTAAGAATTTGGTCCTAAGTTATGGTCATTCTGTCTATCAGTGATATTACTATTTTTGAATAACCTGTACACACTTTGTGATTGCATCAGAAAATTCATTTCTATTTATATATTATTGTCCTCTATGGTGTGTAATTATATTATAATTCTAAATTACATTGAAATACATTCATGTTTCATTGAATTTTTGCCACCCATTTTTGAGAAAACTAGTACATCAATTGTTCCAAAAACAATTGATAAGTCTTTCACGAAAGTTGAGTCACAGTATTATCATAAATGATCAACAATTTAAGCTTAATATGTACATTTACTGATACTTTTATGCAAAATAAAGTTTTTGGCTATGACCTAGGACTTTGACCTTGACCTCATTTTGAAGGTCACACCTTCCTTTACATTTTTTGTATTGAATGTCTCCTTGTATCTTCAATGGTATTTGAGCTATAGGCAAAAAACCCGAAATCAGACATCAAAAATCGATTTTTAATCCATAGGCCCAAACCGGTTGGTCCAATAATTTTGGACCCAATGTAACAAATGTAGATCTAAATAAGACACATATTTTTGCCATTACATGTTATTAGCCATCTACTACAGTTTACGAGTTAATCCAATGACAAGGTATGTTGTCAAAGTTCAAAGTGACCAATGACCTTTGACCTTGGCATTTTTTAATGTAACACATATTACCTAAGTTGAATGGAAAAGGTTTCAGGTTTCTATCTTTCTTTCGAGAAAAACCTACTTAACTTTCAAGGGGCATAACTCTTGAACGGTTGACCATAGAATTTCGCTCTAAATGCAAGAAATGTCCGTTATGACCTAACTAACATTTTTGTCATTACATTGTATTGGTTATCTTTTACAGTTTCCGAGTTAATCCAATCATAAGATGTGGGGTCAAAGTTCAAAGTGACCAATGACGGTGGTCATTTTGAAAATTTCAACACCTGATTGCACATCTTTGGGTGGTGATCTACCCTCCTGTGAAGTTTGGTTATGATTGGACAAGGGGTTTCTGAGAATTGGGTTGGACAAGATGATGGAAAGAGGCGGAAAAATAATAATAAGAAACGGTGCTAAAACAATAAGTCGCCAAACTTTGTTTGGGCGACTTATTAAGAAACGGTGCGAACACAAGAAGTCGCCAAACTTTGTTTCGGCGACTTAATTAGAAACGGTGCAAACACAAGAAGTCGCCAAACTTTGTTTCGGCGACTTAAATACTGATATCACTGACAGACAGAATCATGATCAATTTTAAGTCCTTAATTCTTAAATCGAGGACGCATTGTTCTTTCAGAGAACATTAAAGAATTAATTCTGGTTGGGCGACTTTTGTGTTTGCTTGCAAACACATTATCACTTGTTAAGTCGCCCAAACAAAGTTTGGCGACTTCTTGTGTTTGCACCGTTTCTTATTAAGTCACCCAAACGAAGTTTTGGTGACTTATTGTTTTACTCTGTTCCTTATTATTTTTCTCTATTATTATTCCTCAATTTCACGACTTTTGTCCGCACGTTTTCTCAGAGATGGATGGTCCAAACTTAATGAAACTTGGCACCCTAGTAGATACCATCCCCAAGATGTGCAAAAAGGTCTTAGAATTTCCAAAGTGACCACCATCTCTGGTCATTTTGAACTTTGACCTCAAATCTTCTCATTTAAATAACTCCGAAATCGTAAAGGATAGCTGATTAATTGTAAGACAAAAATGTTTGTTAGGTCATGACGGACATTTGTTACATTATGACCGAAACTCTATGGTCAACCGCCCATGAGTTATGCCCTTGAAAAATTTATCGTAACTTTAAGTATGTCTTTCTCGAAAACGGTGAGAGATAGGAACCTGGAACCTTTTCCATTCAACTTAGGTGATATGTGTTACATTTACAAATGCCAAGGTCAAAGGTCATTGGTCACTTTGAACTTTGACCCAAAACTTTGTTTTTGAAATAACTCTTAAACCGTAATAGAAAGCTGATAATATGTAATGGCAAACATGTGTGTCTTGTTAAGATCTACATTTTGTTACATTGGGTCAAAAATTGTTGGACCAACCATTTTGGGCCTATAGACGAAAACTGATTTTCTATATCTGTTTAAATGAATGGAAATTCCCCATAGTACTGTAAAAGTAGTAATTTTCGCGGTGTTCTAATTTTCGCTATTTTTTGCGGTTGACAAAAGACCACGAAAATTAGTACCCGCAAATATCTCAGAAACAATTAAAAGGTACTTATATTTTCCTATAACCGCGAAAATTGATACCGCCAAACATAGCACAGTTCAAGAAACCGCGAAAATTAATACGTTTACAGTATACTCTATTTGATATACTCTAACAGGTTAACATTGATAACTTTTATATGATGAATCTTTCAGCTTTATTTTGAACTTTAATTTGTGATTTGTTGTTGACAGGTATTTAGATATGTTTGAAATAATTACACATCTCATCATAATATAATTAAAATGTGTATTTGATTCTTAAAATATAACTGCTGTATATAATTACACATCACATGATATTCATTGATGATAAGATTGTATTAAGCTGACATAGTAATATTTTATATTTATACACTTAAAATATTTTTACTACAAACATCTGGCATTTATCAACTTAAGATTTGACAGTTTAATTAGTCACACAGCTACACAATTGATACTGATAAAACGTAATGTCACCTAAAACACATTACATCATAATATTTAAAATAGAAATGATTATATATGGTGCAATAGGATAGACATCTAATATTGAGGAGTAATTGTCAAAGAATATTTTTTTTAAAATAGATTCCGGTTTAGGTGAATGATTTCGAACATTTTCCAAACATTTTCTCAGAGATGGGTGGTCAAATCTTAATGAACTTAACACCATTGTAGAAACCAACCCCAAGATGTGCTGGAACGTCTTAGATATTCCAAAATGAGCACGGTCATTGTTCACATTGAACTTTGACCTCGAACTTTTTTATTCAAATAACTCGGAAACTGTAGAAAATAGCTGATTAAGTATAATGACAAAAACGTTTATCAAGTCATGACGGACCTTTGTTACATTGGACCAAAACTCTATGATGAATCGTTTATGAGTTATACCCCTTGAAAATTTCGTCATACCTTTAAACATGTTTTTTTTTCTCGAAAACAGTAAGAAATAGAAACCTGAAACCTTTTCCATTCAACTTAGATTTAAAAATGTAAAGGTCAAAGGTCATTGATCACTTTGAACTTTGACCCTAGACCTTGTCATTGGATTAACTCATAAACCGTAATAGATAGCTGATAGCATGTAAATGCAAAAATGTGTGTCTTATTCAGATCTACATTTGCTACATTGGGTCCAAAATTATTGGACCAACCGTTTTGGACCTATGAACCAAAAATCGATTTTGATGTCCGATTTTGGGGTTTTTTGCTTATAGCTCAAATACCACTGAAGATACAAAAAGACATTCAACATACAAAATGTTCAATAAGACGGTGTCTTAAAATTGAGGTCAAGGTCAAAGGTCAAGGTTACACCCACATAACTTTATTTCATGTTAAAGTATCAATAGATATACATATTAAGCTTGGAATGTTGGTTTCATCGATGAATCAATAATGAAAACACTACGACGTAACTTTCTTTCTGACGCAATCCAGAAATATTTTGACCTGTGAATCAAAGCACTAATAGCACTGATAGGTGAAAACATGATGAGTTTAGGAATTAGCAATGAAAACAAACATTTCAGAACACGTTATTACAATCATTTGTGATAAATATAAACACAGCATTTTTTCAAAGAGCAATTGAGCATGGAAACTGGTTTGGGTGACTTGTGTTTGCATGCAAACATATCATCACTTGTTATTATTTTTCCGCCTCAAAAATCATCTTGTCCAACCAAATTCTCAGAGATCACTTGCCAAATCATAATCAAACTTCACAGGTAGATAGATCACTATCCAAAGATGTGCACTTGGGTGTTGAAATTTTCCAAATGACCACCATCATTGGTCACTTTGAACTTTGACCCCAAATCTTATTATCGGATTAACTCGGAAACTGTAACAGATAGCTAATACAATGTAGTGACAAAATGTTAGTTAGGTCATGACCGACATTTATTACATTTAGACCGAAACTTTATGGTCAACCGGTCAGGAGTTATGCCCCTTGAAAATTTCATCATATCTTTTAAGTAGGTTTTTCTCGAAAACGGTAAGAGATAGAAACCTTAAACCTTTTCCATTCATCTTAGGTGATATGTGTTACATTTAAAAATCCCAAGGTCAAAGGTCATTGGTCACTTTGAACTTTGACCCTTGATCTTATCATTGGATTAACTCATAAACTATAACAGATAGCTGAAAGCATGTAATGGCAAAACTGTGCATCTTGTTAAGATCTACATTTGTTACATGGGTCCAAAATTATTGGACGAACCGTTTTGGGCCTATGGACCAAAACCCGATTTTCGATGTCTGATTACGGGTTTTTTGCTTATAGCTCAAATACCATTGAAGATACAAAGAGACATTCAATACAAAAAATGTTAAGGTAGATGTGACCTTCATAAGGAGGTCAAGGACCTAGAAATTGTTTTTGAACAATTGACGTCATAGGGTGGTCAAAATTCAATGGAACTGATATGTATTTCAATGTAATTAAAATTTTGATATAGCTACATACAATAGGGGAAGTGCCTTTCTTCATAAAATATAAATAGATATGATTTTTCTGATGCAACCACAAAGTGTGTATAGGTTAATTAAAAATACTGATATCGCTGATAGACAGAATCATGATGAGTTTTAAGTCTTGACTCTTAAATTGAGGACGCATTGTTCTTTCAGAGAACATTTAGGAATTTATTCTGGTTGGGCGACTTCTGTGTTTGCTTGCAAACACATTATCACTTGTTATTTTTCTCTATTATTTTTCCTCAATTTCACGACCTTTGTCAGCACGTTTTCTCAGAGATGGATGGTCCAAACTTAATGAAACCTGGCACTCTAGTAGATACCATCCCCAAGAGGTGCAAAAAGGTCTTAGAATTTCCAAAGTGACCACCGTCATTAGTCACTTTGAACTTTGACCTCAAATCTTTTCATTTGAATAACTCGAAAACCGTAAAGGATAGCTCATTATTTGTATGACAAAAATGTTTGTTAGGTCATGGCGGACATTTGTTACATTTGGACCGAACCTCTATGGCCAACCGTTCATGAGTTATGCCCCTTGAAAATTTTGTCGTATCTTTAAGTATGGTTTTCTCGAAAACAGTAAGAGATAGGAACCTGGAACCTTTTCCATTCAACTTAGGCGATATGTGTTACATTTAAAAATGCCAAGGTCAAAGGTCATTGGTCACTTTGAACTTTGATCTTATTCCTTGTTTTTGTAATAACTCTTAAACCATAGCAGATAGCTAATTAACTGTAATGGCAAAAATGTGTGTCTTGTTAAGATCTTCATTTGTTACATTGGTCCAAAATTATTAGATCATTTCTTTCTATTTAAATGTATCATTTGTGTTATTTTTTAGCAGTTTGACATTGATAACCTTAACGTCAACTGCAATTAGAATTTTATTAGTGGTGTAAGTGATTACAGGTATATACATATATTTAAATAATTGGGGAAATATAAACCATCGGTTCTAATTAACTAGTTAGGATTATAAAACACTTTTACCTAAAACAACCAGTGTGACGCATCTGGCAAAAATTTATCAGCTTTAGATTTGACAGTTTAATTGCTGGTAGTCACACGGCTAAATAATTGATACTGATAAAACTTTATGTAACCAAAAAGACATCACAGTATAATTAATAATATATCATCATGTAATATTTAAAATAGAAATGATTATATATGATGAAACAGGATATGAAGTTTTAACCTTGAATCAAAGCACTA
>MJUU01006128.1:0-14878 GCA_002080025.1 Modiolus philippinarum | reverse complement strand
AACTTAGTTTTCTCTTGAATAAAAACAACTTGGTCAAAGTCAAAACTTGGTCAAAAACATTGAATGACGTTGATGGAACTGAAACCCATCCTATTTTGCTTGAAACTTGGATGGACTTTTTAAAAATTAACCAACCAGAGAGTAGTTTTGAAATACTGCGACTTTTGTGTACAAAACAAAAGCACATGACTGATGAGTGACTAAAAAAAATGAAAATGGCATCAAGCAAATGTAACAGAAAATGGTACCGACAAATATTATGATCAATTCTGAAATGACTTTGAAACTCTGTTTGGTCCTCATAGTGACGTTCTTCAACAAAAAATTGTGAAGATATACATTTACTTCTTTCTTACCAACCAATTATGTACGTGATAATCTGTTTCTTAATCTTTAATTTATTTTACCACCGGTGCATTATGAATCTACACAGAAGCCATAGTATGTAATTATGCATCTATAATTGACAATCAGCTTGAGAAACTGGAACCAATTCTGTCCTTGTAATCAAAGTTTAACGATCATTTGATAGCGTTTTCTTTTGTTTTTTTCCAAAGTTTTTAACAGGAAACGTTTTTAGTGTCGACCAGACTTTACACATATTTCATTGTAAGGCATTCTTAACGTTTTATTTGAAAAACTTTGAGGAGTCGCATGTTGTCGAAATACCAAATGAGCATGGAGATGTGTTAAGAAACATATTCTCTCCAAGATAATATAAATGTGCATTGTGTTTGTTGATCCAACAGATTGTTATTTATGTCATTTTGGAACAGAACACTGTTGTCAAGTCAAAGCACTTATTATCACTATCCGTCTTGTGTCCGTTTCCTTCTGTCCTTCTGTCATCGTAACATTATCCACATCTCTTACAATTAATTTTGCAGGAATGTTTCATTCTTCATTGAAGAGTTTTTTCATCATGTTGTAATATTTGCAGAATCCCAAAGTCTTGAATAAGTATCCATGATCTGCATCTCCCAAACTGCATCGTACTTTTCAATCAAACTCGCAGATCATCTTAAATATATATTGCCGATGCATATTATGTATTGTATTTCAAATATTTTGATATTTTCATCATAGAACTTTAGGAATGATGTTTATTTGGTCGTTTAAAAAGCAGCTGCTTTTGTTGACCCCACAAATAAGACTGTCATTACAGTGAAGATGAACAATAGCACATAATTTAAAAATTAAATGTCTTGAATACTTACCTAGTATGAAATTTGATTTGGATTATAAGAGGTGTAAGGTAACATTTATACGACTACAGGAGATAACAACTTATCCCAGAATGCCTCATTCTTTAACTTGTGTAGTGGTCACTCAGAACAAAAATAGGGAGGGAGAGGAGGGCCTTTAGTCGTATAAATGTTTCCTTACACCTCTTATAATCCAAATCAAATTTCATACTAGGTAAGTATTCATTTAATTTTTAAATTATAATTCGGTGTAAGGTAACACTATACGACTACAGGAGAGGTTTAAAGCGTGACCAAAAACAACAAGTAACAAAGAACAAAAATCCTGACATGCCATGCTCATGATAACAATCATAATAAACAAGCTACTTACTTGTTTAATTTGAAGAATTACTTAACACTGCTTGGCTGAATTCACCATCATTCTTGTTATTCCGAGTATGGCGCATGTAGAATTTAACAAAAGTGGATTCACTGGACCAGCCTGCTGCATCCATGATAACGTTCACGGGCACACCTTTAGACTTTGCAGCAGAAGTCGAAGCTGAACGAACACTATGGGCTTTGAATATAGTTGTGACAATACCTGACAACTTCAATATTGTTTTTATCCAACGAGCAATAGTACTTGATGTAACTGGCTTGTAAGGTTTTTTAAAACCAATAAATAATTTTGAACTGTCACCGCGGAATTCGGAAATTCTATGAATGTAAACATGTAACAAAGTTACCACACACAATTCTCTATCTGAATACTTAGTGAAACTTATCGGTTTTAATTGATAACACCGGGTCTGGTTTATTTCAATTTTCCAGTGAAATAAAAAGATGCGGAATTGTCATCTAAACTCATACAATCTAAATCTCACTGTGTATCAACGACCACCGGATATAGCGACTAATCAAGCAAGGAAAAATCAAAACAAGTGTTACCAAGGTAAGAAAATTTTACATTTTCACCTATAATAAAAGCCAAATATATGATGATTGGTAATACCTTCACTTCTAATGTAATAATGTTACACGTACATGTTTGTATTTTGTTCATCACATGTAATAT
Organism: Modiolus philippinarum; assembly: GCA_002080025.1. Classification (NCBI taxonomy): domain Eukaryota; kingdom Metazoa; phylum Mollusca; class Bivalvia; order Mytilida; family Modiolidae; genus Modiolus; species Modiolus philippinarum. The sequence continues at coordinate 12,613 of MJUU01006128.1, read as the reverse complement.
AAATAGAAAATCTTTACAAACTCGACAAGAAATCATCGGACAACTTGTTTACTACGGCCTACATGCTCGTATTTTCTCCTTTGTTTCCCAGCCGATTTGTGTATAATTTGGTATTAAGTCCCTATTTAATAGCAGCAAGTTGAATTTCAATTTGTTTTTCATAACTATGCGTAGTTTTTTTCACAATATACGAAATAAAAATCACTCGGTGTACGGCGAATAACTAACTTGTTTATTTTTTGTGTACGGCGTATTGATACTCCACTGTACTGCAAATTGATTTTACATTTTCGAGATTATGAATCGTTTTACCATTGATTTTAGAGTTATTTAAAAAGAATGCATATCTTAAATCAACTTTCTTATGGTAAAAGAATGGCGAGGGATGATGCAACAATTAACACCCTTTTTTACTAAGACTTTCCTTACTTTTTGTGTAGGAACGGGTACAACCAGAGCAGGTTTTAAAAAAAGAAAGTTTTGTCTGTACTACATAAATAAAGCCTTTGTAAGATACATGGCTTTCATTTAAGTTAGACAAAATAAAGTCCAAGTAAACAAATTGCACAAAATACAAAGATACATACCAAATGTATGTTTTACAACTGTGCAAATGGAGGAAATAACAAATTTACCGAACAGAATTATCAAGAGGCAAAGTCCAAGAGGGAAAAAGACAAAGCAGGTAGAAAACCACCGGGAAAACTGTTGACCGCAATGGTCTTCACTTAGTACTGGTATTTCAAAAGAAATTGTGGGTTAAACCGGTTTTATGGTCCGCCAAACATTCCTTCTATTGCGGTAGTGTCCTGTAGCAAAACTTAGGCTGTGAAAGATCTGCGGCTGATTGGTAATTGTCATTTTCTCACCGTAAGACAAAACCAATTCAAATCCATGGTACGTGATGCTTCTTTAACATTGAGGGCAGTTGTTAAACAATGTCGCCAACTTTTCCTCGTTTTTGGCATAAAACTTCATATCAACAAGACAGATTTTTATTTCCTTAAATAACGATTACCAAAAAATTTGGGGAAGACAACGGTCTCCGCGTTCCATTTAACGTGATGCTCCGGGCTCCAAAAAGGCTCCAGGCTCAAGCAATATGATTCCGGGCTCCGCATACGACGGACGAGCTCTCAGAGAGTTGTGGAGCCCTTGTTATTACCCAGTAGCACAATAAGGACATAGATATTTATGCTTGCAATGGACAATAAAAAAAAGCTTTGTGGCGTTACCATCTGAATAAATGCATATATACAAATGTATTTATTTACTGTAAAAACAAAAAAAAATATTCAGTGAATATCGAACAAGAAACTCGATATCACCACCATGTACTTTGGAGTTCAGTAGACAGAAGTAAGAAGCAAAACTACGGAAAGAACCACCTAAATCCTGAACAGTTCCTAAAAATTTGTTTTTATTGTTGTAATATATTCTGATCAAGAGGCTTAACATGTTTTCCGCTTTAGTTGACAACTGACCAAAATAAACTAAGCCAGAAAAATAAGCACCATCTATTCTCAGAAGATAGGGAGCGATTGAGGATAGAGCTAAAAAGCTCTCAAGAACTTACATCTGTCACCTGTGCCATTGCTTTTAAATAAGCTTTTAAATAACATGCGATAGGGTCCTATGTTAAATGATGTTTTCCACTTGCTGCTTTTTTGGATAAAATATGAACATGATTAACCCAATTAAACATCCAAAGACTACTGTAATAAAATTTGGTTCCAACGACTACTTTGTTCCAGAGAATAGCTCCCAAACAGTCCTATGTTGTAATATGTTTGATTACCTGCAGCCCGCTAACAATTTTCAAAGTGACCATCTAGAAAGACAAAAAAAAACTTCTCTACAATTTAGATCCCATCTTGATTATAATTGTCCTCAGATGTACCCCCTTCAAATAAATAAATAAAAATGGGCATATTCAACATTTTCCGATAGCCAGATGGGCTAATTAGAACCAAACATGTCCGATCATTCTTTCGAGTTGGTCTCCTTGTTCCTATGTGTGTGACAGGTCCGTACAATTTCAAAAAAAAAAGAATGCTGGGTGAGGAAGATAGTTTATACATTGGAGCATATGAGAAAAACATTCACAGATCTCTGAAACTACATGGTCATCATGATAATTTAGAACTCATAGTAGTCACAACAGTCCTTAGATGGTCACCTTCAAACATTTTTACCGACAATAATTGAAGAATGCAATCTTGAAACAGTTCAACACAGAGATTTATTGATCTATTTTAAACGAGACCCTTTTGTTTAACATAGCTTATTAGTTTGTCAATTTCAAGCGTGGTTCTGATGAGCAATACAAAATCTTGTATATATTTCAAAGCCAAATCTGCTAATTGTCTCTTCATTTGGATCTATTCGCCGTACACTTGAAATTTCAAAATAAACTATTCGCAGTACACCGCACTTGCAATTCGCCGTACACCATATAGTTTTTGTTTTCGAACACAGTGAAAAAACTGCACATAGTTATGAGTTACAGATTTAAAATCAGCTTTCTGACATTACATAGGAACATAAATCGACCGAGAAACAAATGAGAAAATGCAATAAATTGGCAGGTGTAAACAAGTTGCCCGGTGATTTGTTGTCGAGTTTGTCAAGATTTTCATTTATTTGACACGCGTTTAACAAAATACAAACATGAACGTGTAACTTTATGACATTAGAAGTGGTGGTATTACCAATCATCATATATTTGGCTTTTATTATAGGTGAAAAAGTAAAATTTTCTTACCTTGGTAACACTTGTTTTGATTTTTCCTCGCTTGATTAGTCGCTATATCCGGTGGTCGTTGATACACAATGAATCTAAAGCATGTAAAGTTTGTGATCTCTGTCCTGATGCTAACGCCAAGATCATCGACAACTTCAATGTCAAGTCTTATATAGAAATTGTTTCTAAACTTTTCATAGATTTCAAAAAATCAACAATAATATTTACATCGAAAGTCTCTATATAACGAGGCAAAGAAGGTTTTAAATTAAAAACTCCTCTCATAAAACGTGAAACTAAAGTATGCTGACCTATAGGTATACTATATACAGTTATAATGGTAGACAAAGCGGAACGTGCTGTATTTAAGGCACTATAACCACAACCACTTTCAAATAAAAACGCAAGAAAATCGGCAACATCGGAAGCATAAGGATTCCAACAATTAAGTCTATTTACAGAAGCATAACTTATCCAACGATTTAAATACGTTTTATTTTGATTAGATGTTGAAAATCTCCAAGAGTTCATAAGAACGGCAATTGCTCTTTCAGAAAGATTTTGTCTCTCAAAATTTTCCCTGACATACGACAAACTAGAAGACGAAGTTTTTTTGTAAAGTGGATGTTGGAGGCTGGGATTGTGAGGAATTTTCAATACGTGAACTCCCGGTCTGATTACACGAGATGGGCATTTGCAAAGTCTCAAAACCAACGGATACCAGTTCTGAGTTGTCCAGTCTGGAACAACCAAAATGCCTTCCGCTTTGTCTAACAAGATCTTTTCGCACACTTTGTCCATAATACTGAAAGGAGGAAAAGCATAAAATTGTAAATTGCTCCAATTAATTGTAAAAGCATGAAAATCAACCTGCCAGGCCAAAGGGTCAGGCTGCGAACTGACAAATTTATCAACTTGACAATTCACACGAGATGCAAAAAGATCAATTTCCGGGATAAACTATTTCTCTTTTATCTTATCAAAAACAGACTTGTTTAACATCCATTCAGTTTCATTACGTACAAAACGACTTTGATAATCAGCAATGACATTATCAACACCCGGTAAGTGTACTACTGACAGCCAAATGTTATTCAGTTTTGCAAACATCCAAATGTCACATGCTTTACTATTACAAATCAATGACCGAGTTCCTCCCATATTGCTTATATATGCCACGGCTGTAGCATTATCACAACAAATTTTTATGTGTTTGTTTACTAGTTTATCTTGAAAACTCTTTAAACCTAAAAATATAGCTTGCAATTCCAAGAAAATAATATTACTAACGTGAGAAAATTATTCAGCAGACCATCGCCCACCGGTCACAACACCCTCACATTCTGCACCCCATCCTATCTTTGAGGCGTCCGTAGAAATTGACTAGTTTATTTCTGAATGTTTAATTGGCGCTTTCCCACAAATATTATCAAGCCACCATCAGATATAGCATCAGACGATAAAGTCATAAATTGTTCAAAATTGCCTAGTTTATTTAATTTAAGAGTCTTTGATTTCTCGTATTCTAAAAGTTTAGTATACATCATACCAAACGGAATAGCAATACTATACGCTACACACAAACCAATCAATTCCGAAACTTGACGAATGATGTAACTATCAAATACAAGAAAGAGATTCGCTTTCGTTCTAAACTTTCAATTTTATCTGGAGGTAACGCTATAGTCATCTCTTTACTACTGTGAAAGTACTATTGTTCGTTGGGTTCCAATTTTCGTGGATTTCGTGGTTCGCTTCAACCACGAAATTAAGTTCTCAACGAAATGCATTTTCACTTTAGAATTTTAATGCATAGAATTCGAAACCACGAATTTAAGTACCCACGAATTAGTGATATTTATGAAAACCACGAAAATTGATGTCCACGAATACTTCCACAGTGTTCAAAACAAAGTCTAAAAAAGTTAATTGATGCGTAGGTGTGTAAACTGATTTTTCTTCATTAATGAGAAAACCTAAATTATGGAAAAGTTCAGAAGTCTCATTTATATTTTCAGAGCACTCTGATAACGTATTGCCTAAAAGTAACGAATCGTCTATATATGCGACAGACAAAAATCCTTTGCCATGTAAATGCGCATAAACTTGTTTTAACAACTTTGTAAACAAGTAAACAAGTATATTGATACAATATACCTTTCCAAATGAAACGTAAATATTTTCTATAATTTTCATCAACATTTACCGTGTGATAAGCCTGGTGGAGATCTATAGACCCCATTAAACAATCAGGTGTTATCAATCTTAATGCAGAGTTTGAAATGTTTATATTCTACTGAATGATTAAAAGTTTTTAAATTCAGTATTATTCTGTGAGTTCCATCTGGTTTAGGTTTTAAAAATACAGTAGAAATATACTCGCCATCACAATGATTAGCTTTCTCAGTGATACCTTTTGAATTTCATACGATAAAAATTCACCATCGGTTGAATTAAGTCTAGTTTCTCTGACTGAACTTTGAAAAGGCAAGTCAATCAACTCAATCTTATGCCCTTTAACTATATCTAATATACACTTATCAGATGTGATGGCAGTCCAATTGTCATAATATTTTGCAATTCTACCAGCTAACAAACCCTTTAACTATATCTAATATACACTTATCAGATGTGATGGCAGTCCAATTGTCATAATATTTTGCAATTCTACCAGCTAACAAACAACTAACCTTTATTGTTTCTTTTAATGTTTTGGCTTCCGATCTCGACTTTGTGTTGAATGGGAGCTCCTGTTCTTTCGACCCCTTCCTCCTAAAAAACGGTTCTTGAAGCCTTTGAAACGTTTGCGAAACTTTTTGTGTCTACCAGTATGTGGTTCTTTTTCATCCATGGACGGATTAGAAGCGACAGTAGCAGCCATTTTCCTGCCTTCCTGAATTCTTTTAATTTTATCAGAAACGTCGTCACCAAAAAGCATTGTGGAGATAGGGGTACTAGGTGAACAAAGTGATTGAAAATCATCTTTCAAAAATTGTTTGATATTCAATCTTCTGTACAAAGACAGGTTAAAACTAGCGCTTGCCAACATCATAATACTGTCCAAAAGTTCTTTTGCAAGCGTTGCTTTATCTATTTCATTTTTATTTTCCATCAATTCATAGACCTTTTGTACAATGGGGATCATACCCTTCAAAAGATTACGTTGGATATTATGTAATTTAATATCCATAGATCTGCCAAAACCTCCAATGCAAAGATCCCAAATCATGTCATTAACTCTTGGGAATTGGAGGTTACAATTTTCCGGTCTAATCTGTTTATCAAAAAGCTGAGGCTTTTTATTAGCATTCATCGCATGCGATAAAAGCTCATTGATTAAACTCGCTAAATTTTCTTTAATCTTTGGACCAGTTTTCTCTTCCGCACTGAAATCAGCAGCTGTATCGGATATCAGAAACTACTGTACTGGTATTTAACGAAGAACCGCAAACTGCTCTGGGCGTAGACTCAACTACGCATACGTTACTGTCACAGTCAGCTTGAGTAGCAGAGCAAGGTTTTTTAGAAACAAAAGAACTGATCTGATCTTCATGTTTTCTTTTCCGATTTCCTCTCATGCATTCTTGCGAATCAGAATCCGACGATATATCTGAATCTTCATCACACAAAAAATTATCCGTTAAATCCTGAACAGATTTTTGGACCATATCCATTTGTTTAGAATAGCGTTCCATGAAATTACTGAACATAGATGTTGTAACGTATTCACCAGAAACTTCAAAACTTTCTGAATTTTTACCGCCATTCAAGTCCACTGACAAACTGTCTTCTCGATTACAAGATTTTTGTGAAAGTTCGGCTCCCATGGAGACCTGATTACAGGATTTATCATCACATGGCGGAGCTTCAGTAGTTTTGTCTGTTAATGTCCCACAATAGTTCGAAACAATATCTGAAAAATCTTCGTGTTCCATTACAAAACACTTTTACAGTTTTTTTCCAAACAATGTTCAATGGTAATTATACCAACTAAAACATTGATGACAATAAAATAGTGAAATATAAATGACGATTAAAATGTCATTGATAAAAAAACACAGCTTCATGCATTCCAGGATGGGTCGTACTGAGGCATTCTGGGATTATGTTGTTATCTCCTGTAGTCGTATAGTGTTATCTTACACCGAATTATAATTCTTTTTTATTCGAAAATCATACATATGAAATGCCAGAATACATAACAGAGCTGGCCTTTTCTGTGGTTTTAGAATTTGTTGTTTAGTTTGAGTATCTCTGCTGAGCAGCCTTCTAAGTTGTATTTTTGGTGTTCCGTATCTGTACGATTCGACTAAGACTGATAAGTTAGAGATAATCTGTCTAAATCTGCAAACAGTTCTGAAGTCTAAGTGGACTTTATTGCCCCAGTAACACTTTCTCAAAAACTATGACATTTTTTTAATCAATCATTTCTAGTTTTGATAACGGAATAAAGTAACCATAAAAAGCTTAGTACAAAAAGATTTACATGTTGGACACAATGCACTGCAACTGTCAAGTTCTTTACTCAGTACGCAAATCCTGCGGGAATATATTTTTGTAAAATATTTTCTTTCGAAATATACACAATGAATCAAACATGTGACTTCTGTGGTTTGTGTATTTCTGTTCTCTCCAACTGGCATTCAACATCATCCTTAGTATTCGATGAAAGTATATGAAATCAAAGTCTCTTTAAATACATGGTAGAATAAAACGATTGAACAACGCTTTTATTGTCGTTCTTCATCTTGAAGTCAATTTGAGGCCTTCAACAATGCCCTTTGCTCACACCTCATAGTAAATGTAAAAATGTGGATAACAGGGAACATCTACAATGGCTGAAGATAACAATCACACGTCAAAGTTCAACTAGCACCTGTTTTAGCGGAATTCATTGCTATTGCCGAACAACGCTACATTTCTTTTTACTTATGATTGCAAGGTCGTCCCCCGTTGCCCCCGACAAAAGCAATTTGTGTCTCAAGCAAGTGAAAATGTAGACAAACACAAATACGTTTTGACCTTTTGCAAACTGGGTAGTTGTATAGGTGTTTATCTGACGGCAAGGTGTTTATCATCGAGGAATTCATAGACGTGAGGGGATATTTGGCTATTAACATTAACATTTCAATTTATAAACTGGGGTAAAGAATGTGACAGAAATGGAGAGCAAAGTTCCGCCTTGATTATACAGTGTTAGCTTTGTATTTGTTTGAATCAATTAAATAAAGCAAAAGCATTGGATACAAGTTATGCATTATTGGTTTGATATTACTTCAAAACCTAACCGATTTTATTTGAAGACTTGCAATATCAAAATTTTAGAAAATTGTGCTTAAAACTAAGGAGCATCTCCCTTTTGCATATCTCTGTCCTTAGCTTGTTTTGACATTTCATCAACATCTGTTTGATTATTTGTTCTCTACCACATTTTTTGGTTTTTAGTCTTCCAAATGTTTTGAAATTGCACAAAATATATATGTAGAATTAGAATTGATACTTTACACAAGAAAGAGAATAAGATTGAGTTAGTACAACAAAAAAAAACAAAAAAACTTTATATTTCATTTTATCGGATTGGAAATGACTTGCATTCAAGTGAACGTCCGAATGTAGGTCTCAGTAACTGTAGGTGATAGAATCATCTGACTGCATATTCTTGCATATGTCATAGCATGTCAGTTGAGCCAAGGCCAAATTAATCAATTAGTTCCTACCTAAGACCATGTGCCATCAAGAACTTTGTAATAGTTGAATAACAATGTTTAGGTTCATGGAGAAACTACAGTTATGAATCCCCATTGTGGTCAGGGTTGAGACCATAGTACACTGCCAAGAGGGGAGTGCACTATGTGGTTTCAACCCTGACCTTTATTGTTTGCTACACACAATGTAATTTCACTATTATGCTGAATGTGTCAATGATATTTCCGTTTTTATTAGAATTTCTATGTTAAGATTTATATGTGTATGCCATTAAGTAATTATCAAGTTAAATTCCGGTATTCCAAACAGTTGCATCATGTCATGGAAATTTTAAGAAATAACTTTTTTTGACGAATTTCAAAAATCGAATTATTTCTTGATATAAAAGGAATATTCACAAGGGAGAAAAACTTTCAAATATTATCAAATAAAAGTTGATATCCTTACAAGTAAGATTTTCATCCCTATTTGATTGACAATGTTATAGCTCCGCCTCCAAGTCGAGTGACAAATGTCAGGTATAGTACATGGTTATAGATGTGCTATACTGAAATAGTATATTAGCCACTAGCCATGCTTCAGCCGTCGTGAACTTACTATGATGTATAAGCATAGATGATTGATGAAGGCCCATGTTGACTTAAAGATGAAGAAGAACAATAAAATCGCTCTTCCTTTCTTGGATCTATCATGCATTTGTCTCATGTGCATTCACACCATATCAGCACATTGTAAATTTAAAATGCAGTTTCTCACAGTAATCATAATTTTGACCAACATTTGTTGCCAATTTCTTCGCTCTGACATTATCTTGTCATCAAATGCGAATCGCGGAACAAAAACCCGATAATTGAACTTATAAGCTAACAAACAAAGCCATCAAAAGCCATCAAAACTTAATTTAGTTTGTGAGTGAATCGACCATGTTGATCACACATGGACAAAATTACTTTTATTACTATAATGTCTTATCAGAAACAAAGGGCATAACACGTTATCTTATCATTGGTAAACCCGGTAGAAAAACAGAAAATGCTGGTTTCACTCACAACAATTCTTCTTTCTTCTTTTATATTTGTTGAAGGAGTAAACATTCCAGTTGTGGTAACAACTTGGTCCTATCCTAATGCTACAAACACAGGTATGTTATTGCGGATAGATCACATCTTTTCCAAACATGGGTGATACTATATAGGTATTAAAGACTCTTTTCAATGAGCAGCCTTGCTTTCTAAGCATATTAACATCGATTCTCTGTTAGGACCAAACAATTTTAATATAGGCTGAGAAGCGACATGTCACAGATATTGCTACTATTCATTGTATAGTTTGATATTAACCTATGAATCACAAAAATAGTTTTCGTTTATTATTATTGACCTCTGTTGCCATGGTAACAATGACATCCATTTTTTGTCATTTCAAAAACCCTAATAATAGGCACTTTTCAAACCCAAGATTTACGAGGAAGATCAGTGCATATCGGATCTAATTTTGTATGAGCTTAATTTGAAGCATTGTTCACCATCTCCAAAATACAATAAAAACCCAAGTTGCATAAAAAACGGTAAATTTCGTTATGCTGTACGCGTGTTTCAAGGAGTAACCTCTCATCCACAGCATTATGATCAAACAATGGAAAGCCATAATCCAAAAGTAGTCAAAAATAAGTACTCATTACCAAAAATATGGAAATAGGAGGCAAGTACTAAAGACATCCACCGAGTGCCATACACGGAATGAAGCCTAAGTATTCTATGGGGTAAGATTTTTGATAAAAACAGTAAATTCCTAAAAAAAAAAATTACGACTATCGAAATCAGTTTTAAGAATTTACATAAATGTGAAGTGAGATCTAGGCTAACAAAGATTTCAAGAAACTCTCAATGCAAATTTTTGACAAAATGAAGCCACTTTTCAGCCTCAATTTTTAGAAAATGTCCCATTTGCATATAATTGATAGGACTTTTTTCTCATTGAGCTAAGTTAGTAATTTAAAATATATCTAAATCTTGATTGGGTAAGAATTAGTGTCATAGAAATTTAATGTTAAAGTTTGTTACCTCAGAACAGGGGAAAATGGTCATTTCTATAGAATACTGTAAAGCAGGGTTGGGTTCAATTACTTTCAAAAGTAATTTATTACTTTCAATTACATTGCATTTTTCCTCAATTACATTACAGTGCAAATACAGTGCTTTTTGAAAAGTATTTGATTTTTTTTTCAAATACTTTTAAAAAGTAATTGAATACATTGCAATTACATCTTAAGAACATAAATTTACCACATATTTATAATCTAATAATATACTCCGTCTAATAGAACATTATTCCTGGAGTCTATCATGTCTATAGTAGTTCTTTCCAACCAACTTATACCATCAACAGGATTCTCCAAAAACATGCAAACATTGTCCTTCCAAATTCCACAAACTCGCCTTGTCTTTTATCCCCCGCACTATACGAAACCGGAACAACCTCCCACTGAACACTGTGATGAGTGACTGTCGAGTCATTCAAAACAGTTGTACCAGCCATTAACTATTAGCTTTACATTCACTTGTACATATTTTTATCTTATGAACAAAAAAACCCCCCAAAAACATATTTTACTTTTGACTTAAGTATAAGCATTGCGCGGTACTAAATTGGCAGAAACTTCAATGTGCTGAAGGTGGCCGATTTAGAAGCAGAAGTAGAACTGAAGTAGAAGTTCTAAACTATAGCGTTATCATGTTTACTTTTAACATTTTCTTTGTAGTTCGCATTTCAAATTAAACATAGAATTAAGTAAAAACAACTTGATATTAAAATATCTAAAGCAGATCGACCCAGTATTTGTTCTTTCATCATAAATGTTTCAAAAGTTTTATCACCCCTTCTGCAGTGTTCTGGTCAATACTTATTTCTAAAATGTCTCTTCAGAAGCTGAGCTGCACACAAAGTTTGCAGTTGCCTTTTAAGATTATATTTTTTTCCACCGAGTGCCATACACGGAATGAAGCCTAAGTATTCTATGGGGTAAGATTTTTGATAAAAACTGTAAATTCCTATAAAAAAATACGACTATCGAAATCAGTTTTAAGAATTTACATAAATGTGAAGTGAGATCTAGGCTAACAAGGATTTCAAGAAATTCTCAATGCAAATTTTTGACAAAATTAAGCCACTTTTCAGACTCAATTTTTAGAAAATGTCCCATTTGCATATTTCTAAAATGTCTCTTCAGAAGCTGAGCTGCACACAAAGTTTGCAGTTGCCTTTTAAGATTATTTTGGAAGATGAAATTCATCTAGTGACCTAAATGAAGTCATGAGTGGGGAAAGACAATGTTACAATATCAAAATTAATTCAATATACATGTAATATAAGGAAAGACAATTATACACATTGTCTTTGAAGCCATTAATTCCTGGGGCATATGATTAAGTCTTTTGTGTAAATCCACTGATTGCCTATGATAATTAATTATTAAATAAACACAATTATGTGACATGTCCAATTATCTTGATATAAAATTTGTTTGTCAAGAAATTTTTCAGACTGATTGTTAAAACACATCTTGGTCAATGCATTTGAAAAGTATTTGAAAAGTAATTGCAATTACATCTCAATTTTTGAAATTGTATTTAAATATTTTCAAATACTTGTAATTGAAATAAAACTCAATTGCAATTACTTTCAATTTCTTCAGAAATTGTAATTGATTGCAATCAATTGTAATTACTGATGGCAATTACCCCATCCCTGCTGTATAGGTGTGGTATTAGTGTTGATAGGAGGTTAGACTCAAATTTCTGTGCATTATATCTCAGTATATACAATCTTAAAACTCATTATAACCTTGAAACAATTTCAAAGTCAAGGTGTTTATTCTCAAGATCAACTGGAAATTGAGCTTTTCAAATAACAAAATACCGAAGTTACTGTTAATTTATTTTGACGCAGATGTATAAACATGAGAAGTAAAAAAATGTCAGTATCTATATATCGAAAACAGACTCGTTCTTTTGCTTGTCTTTGTGCCTCAACCCAAGATCTATTTTGCGGGCCAATGGCCACAACCTGCATGTCAATCCAGCTATGTCTAGGTGTGTTAAAATGGACAGCTATAGCCTGTGATTGTTCTTTTTTCTGGGTGTGATTGTTTTGTTAATTGATGCG
>MJUU01006125.1:0-11877 GCA_002080025.1 Modiolus philippinarum | reverse complement strand
CCTTTAGTATTTGATTAATATAAGTATTTACAGATTCATTTAAAGTATTAAAAAAACCGGTTTAATCCACCATTTCTTTTGAAATGCCTGTACAAAGTCAGGACCATTGCGGTCGACATTTTTTCCGGTGGTATCCGCCAAATTTGTCTTTTTGTCTCATGGACTTCTGCTCTTGACAACTCTGTTCGGTAATTTTTTTTGTTACCCCCATTTAAAAGTCATTCAATAGTCACATTTCTGCAAGGAAAATTAAATTTTCTTGTGTTTCTAATGTTCCTAAAAGATTGGTCCCTATATTTCAAATGTTTTCTAACAGGTGGGTCCATATGTCAGTACGTGTCTTTATTGCATCTTAGATGACAAAATGTAATATTTATTTGTTACAGTTAGTAAATACAAAAAAAAAAAAAAAAAAAAAAAAAAAANTATTCATTTGTTACAGTTATTAGACTTAATAAATACAAAAAAAAACAAAACGAAGTTGCATAAAAACAGTAAATTTCGTTATGTTGTACATGTGTTTCAAGGAGTAACCTCTCATCAGCAGTATCAAAATCAAATAATATGGAAAGTAATAATCCAAAAGAAGTCAAAACAGAAGTACTCATTACCACAAATAACGAAATAGGAAGCCAAATCCAGTACCAAGGACATCTACCGAGTGCCATGCACGGAATGAAGCCTCGGTATTTTCAAGGGGTTAGAATTTTGATTAAAAACTGTAAATTTCTATAACACGCAAGGTAAAATTTTCATGTCAGACAAGACTGACTATTGGGCTTGTGAATACCCTCGGGGACCTCTGGTCCAGCAGCAGTGGCATCGGCCCAATGGCTCAAAATACAAAAAAAAAACAAAAAAAAAAACCGAAGTTGCATAAAAACAGTTAATTTCGTTATGCTGTATATGTGTTTCGAGGAGTAAATTGACTTTGAATCTTAATTATCTATATTAAGTGGGAACTTGGATTCTATTAAGTACAAAGATATTTTTTAATACAAAGATCTTTAAGTGTAAGAAATTTCCTTGATCTTTCAGTGAAATGGGTCCCTTTTCAATTATCTGTGAAGTTATATTTTTTGGATTTCCATCCAGTCTAGCTTTCTCACAGCAGACATTGAAATAGTGTTGTTTTCTACTTTTCGTTTTGAATTTTTTCGAATATCTTTTTTACGGTCATTTCTTGTAATTGTTTATTTTTTCAAATCAAAGAATTGGTGAAAAATTGAGCTGTACAGCACATCATGAAATGCCATGAAATGTTTCAAAATAGCATTATGCATACATGTGTGATGATCATGACTTGTAAAATTATTGACCACTGAATACTTCTTCAAAAATGCTCTTTTTCTGATTTAAATTTCTTTGTGTATCCAATCCATTCAAAACTAACAATACAGTTGAAAAACGTTCCGTCTTAAGTAAAAATTAAGATAAGGGCCTTAGCATCTGGTGATACAAACAAATAAGAAAAACATAATTTAAAATGACTTTTTCAACATCATTTAAATGAAGAAGGAGTATCTCCCTCATGCACAGCTCTGTCCTTAGCTGAAATTTTGTTTTTCTATTTATGTCCTTTGGCTATTTGTTCTCTATCAGGTTTTACACGTATGTCGGTTTATGGACTTCCAAATGTTTGATTCGATCTGCATTGAAAAGACATAAGTTGTCGAAATGCGAATATGCAGAAATCAAGTTAACAATAACTTCGGTATTTTATCATTTATTACCACTGGGTCGATGCCACTGCTGGTGGACTGTTAGTCCCCGAGGGTACTCACCAACCCAGTAGCCAGTACTTCAAAGCTGCCCGAAGGCCGATTATATTTCGAACCCTGCAGTATCTAGATTTAACAAAAGTCCTATGGTTATTTGTTCTTTATCAGGTTTTACACGTATTTCGGTTTATGGACTTCCAAATGTTTTGATTCGATCTGACTGAAGAGACATAAGTTGTCGAAATGCACATATTCAGAAACCAAATTAAAAGTAACTTCGGTATTTTATCATTTAGACCACCTTCAAAATTGTAGTCTTTGCATTTACAGCAAAATGATCTTTTCAAGTTCTCACAAGAAATCCTTTAGTTTTTCTTCTTCTTCTTCTGGTACAGAGTTGAGTCATTACTGAGCGTTATACTCCTTGCGTGACGGTCAAGATAAAAGCCTGCAAACTAGGCAATATCTACAATTAAGATTATGTATAAGTATATAGAAGGCGCTCAGTGGATGGTCTGGAACTGGGCAGCAGGCATGCGCTCAGCATTCCCTTGAATTCCTCCATGGAACAGGCTTTCGCCGTTGTTGTTGGTAGTTTCTTCAAGGATTAGCGTTAAACATCCCGTTTAGCTGTTGGTTGACGGAATATGCTTAGTCCTCTTGTATTGCTATCTGATGGTATGAGATATGCGTCAGCAGGGATGGGTACTAGGTGCTCAGTACTGGATCTTGAATAGCAGAAGGAGGCGGATCTTTACTCTTTTTACTCTCCTCACCTGTAGTAGACATTTTAACTATTCATCGACGAAACCGAAACCGAAACCAGCATATACAGAATGAATTGTGTTCACAATGTTTAAACATTATTTAGGTGTTTGATAAGTTCAATTGTTAAGCTTTCTTTAATCTCTAAATGGAACTTTCAATCATTAATTAATAAAATGAAGTAGAAGTTAATTTAAATTCGATATTGTATATTTTATGTTGCACAACGTCTTTTGTTTTTTCTCGCACATACATAAACTGGGGTTCTAATTTCGGACTCGCCTATTTGAGATACAATGGTCGAAATTTGGCTTGAAAGTGTGTTTTTGCGTCTTTGAACAGCATAAATTTGGAGCTAGTACTAGTATACGGAATATTATCAAATTTAAGTACAATGTTTCTTTGAATACTCGTAATCTGTTTTTTTATTATTATTACTGGATCCTGACCCAACCCAATTCAGAAGAAGTGCAAAAGGGAGTTGAATTTGGCGTTTGACCGTAAAATCTTTATTAATTTTCGGATTTTGATTGAACTTTCTTCTGTATTCCTAAGGAAATTTCTAATCTGGAGTTTTTAACGATTTTTAAGTCGCATGTAACCATGACCAAAATATTTCGGTGTTTTGGGAATATTTTTGTTACATCATATCCCTTTGCAGATGTTTTATATGTTACGATATACAAATTTAATCCTCCATCATTTTTTAAACATCTTTGAGTTTATGGTTTTTCAAATGTTTGGTCAAGTATAGATAAGCAAAAAAAGTTCCATAATTAATTAAGCGGAAAAAAGTTGAGTAATTTGGTCAGTTCTTGAAATAAAAGAGAGTAAACGGTTACAAATGATATTTTCTAAATTGTTTAACTATTAACGTGATAATAACGGGCTGGCGAATTGACAGGTTGACAAGTCGACGCGTTGACAGGTCGACAGGTCGACGGGTTGACAGATCGACGGGTTGACAGGTTGACAGGTCGACAATTCGACGGGAAGACAGGTTTACAAGTATTAGGGTTAAGATTAGGGTTAGGGACGACCAGTCAACCTGTCAAACCGTCTATTTTCATAAGTCATGTAACCCGTTATTTTTTAACTCATCATTTCATTGTTAGGTTAGAGTAAGGGTTAGGATAAGGGTAAGGGTTAGGGTTAAGGTTAGGATTAAGGTCGACCAGTCAACCTGTCGACCTGTCAACCAGCCAATCTGTCTATTTTCAACCAATCTTTTCAATATTCAGTCAGGTTAGAGTTATGGTCAAGGTGATGGTAGGGTTAAAGTTAGGTTCAGGGTTAGGGTTGACCAGTCAACCAGTCGACCTGTCAACCAGTCAATCTGTCAACTATTCAACCCATCATTTCATTATTCAGTCAGGTTAAGGTGAGGGTTAAGGTTAAAGTTAGAGGAAAGGTAAAGGTTAAGATCAGGATTAGGGTTGGGGTTGACTAGTCAAATAGATTTTTCCTATGCGGGAACTAAAATTTGACAGAACTTTTTGATGATCTTATGAGACAGAATGTTTGAAGCCTTGATTAATAAGGCGGTAATTTAAAAAGAAAATGGTTTCCAATAGCTTCAATTTTCGAAATCATGCTATGATCATTTAACATAAGGCAAAAATTGATCATTTGATCCAACTTTAGAACCAAAATAAAAATGGTATAGTTGGCCACCATTTAAAAGTAAAAAAACACAAAAATGTACATATTAAAAAATAATTAAAATGACAAAAAGGAGAAAAAGTTGAGTGCCCAACGTTTCGGTCGTATGGCGTTGGACTAGTTGGCTGCCGGGCTAAAATACGGAGAAATATGATAAAATGACGAGAGAAGGCAGAACTAATGACGCGTCACAGGTATAACCTGTAAAAATCGTGCCAAATCCTGAACATTATAAAAAAAGTTTTCTTTACTATACAAACATTTGATTCCAACAGGATAGTATCATAAAATGGACTGCTTTTAACATTGATACCAAATGTCGAACAATTCCAAGAAACTAGACAATGCATTGTTCAAGAAACT
Organism: Modiolus philippinarum; assembly: GCA_002080025.1. NCBI lineage: Eukaryota > Metazoa > Mollusca > Bivalvia > Mytilida > Modiolidae > Modiolus > Modiolus philippinarum. The sequence goes on along the minus strand of MJUU01006125.1, from coordinate 7,366 downwards.
GACGTTGTTCCTCACCCGCACTACTTTGTATAAGGACAGTTAAATGTATGTCCAGTATGCTGTGCCTGGCTTGCCGAAAATTGTCACCTACAGGCAATCTTTCCCATTGGGGACACTGTGTTTATGCTCGACAAAACGATCACCTAATCTTCGACAAGTCTCATCCATGGCCACATATATCATATTGCAGCGTTTACAACCAACAGTATACAATACGTTTTCAGTAGACAGTGCACATGAATATATGAAGACGTTAGCCGGTCCTACTACTTCATCAGTTGCCAAGTAAAAAAAAACTTGTCAAACAGCAAGGTCGCTTACATTGTCTAGTGCTCTTATATTTAGAGGGGAGTAAAAGGAAAGAGCTAGTAACAAAATGCTGTTTTAGACTTCCCATTTCAGAAGACTGCAATTGGAGGCAAATTCTGGAGAACTGCAGACATGTGTTCTTTCATGAAAACTAAGGATTTAAAGTTGCGGATCAAAATGTTTCTTATAGCTTCGTTATGATGGTGGTATGTCAGGACCAACAGGACACGGTCGTCTGTTTTTCTTACGAAGTTCTCTTTAGCCTCAGATCTGGTTACACAGAAAACTGAATTCATAGCTCGATCCAAAACTTTTCTGGGGTAGCCTCTCTTAACAAGAAGGATTTCATTCTGTTATATTGAGTCATGAAGACCTGTTCGTCACTACAAATACGACGAAGTCGCAAGAATTGTAAATTCGGAATGGCTAAGAATGACAGGACTCATGATTTAGGTAACAGTGGTCGTCTGTCGTTTTGTAAAACACTGAAGTTTGGCCATCCTGTATGTTACAATTAATGCCGATGAAAGTAATCTTGAAGGTATATTTGATGGCCGGATGGTAGGATGGTAGGAGGAAACATAGTCAATGAAATACTAGTTCACCTTCATCGTTAGAGAACACTAAAACATCAACGTATCTTTTATAAAGTTCTAGGACAGGTCCTACTATATATTCGGAGAATATCTTTTCTTCGAGGTAGCCAAGGAATAAACAAGAAGAGCTTGGACGCATTTTGGTACCATTGAACTTTCGGACCAATTAATTTTGCCTCAGTTTTTTTCAGGTTTACTCTTAGTACAGCACATTCAAAAAACGCATAAAATAAATAATATTTGTTTAAGAGTTTGTGGATTCTAATGAGTTAATCTGCATATTTACAGAAAAATAGAATAAAAAAGATAACAGATGCATATAATATGCATATTATAAGATGCATATTTAAAGAAGTCTGGCTCAACAAGTATTCAGAGGCATCCGTTTTGATAATTCTTAAATGTCCACTTAAGAACTCCATAACTAAAATAAATAAAATTTTATTGTCTCTAGATTTTGATTTTCAATAAAATATATAAAAATGTGGTTACATTTCGAATATATTTTTCCTATGTATAACATTTATTATCTTCTGTTGTATAATTGATGAAATCGAATTTCCTTTTCCGGAGTAGTAACATCCTCCGTCTCTGCTTACGGTTTATACATATCTCAGCATTTAATGTAAAATATAGATTGTTCAACTACATCCAGTGATATACGACATTCTTATAAACGGATAGCTAAATCTTTTTTAAAATATTTGAAAATTTAACTAAAGAAAGTTAACAACCGTTGGATCACGAGATACAGTTGAAAAATATGTTTCTCTAAAATATAATTAAAGTTTGTTTTTTTTTTATCGTGGCGACGTCATCAGGCATAGTTGCCTTTTTCGTATTTTCACAATTAAAGACAGCAAATGAATTCAACGTCATAATTCAATTCTAATTCTAATATGGGAACAATGGAAACCATGACGACAAGCCATCTGAAAATCTCCAATAACATAATGAACGACGTCACAACAGTCTTGGTGCTAATATAAAGAGTGGAATATTAGAATCTATCATCAGTGAAAGTGCAAGATTGAGAAACCTCAGACACCCTCTCAGACGCCCAAGGGTGTTTGAAATTTCGAAATCTTCCATTTTTAACGATGTTTGATTATTTTTCATACGTTTATAACTATAAAGTTCGATTTCTGCACCACCAGACCGTACTTGACATCTGACGTTGCTATGCGATATCAATGACGTCAACAAATGCGTTTAAACGGTGATAGTTTTACTTTTTGGAAGCAAAAAAAGGGGGTAATAAATCAAACACCAGTGAGAGTGCCACACAAAAGAAAAAAAAATTCAAGAGTCTTGGCCTTGGCAAGCTTCTTCCTTGGGTGTCTGAGATATTTTTTCTGTCGACACCCTCTCTAGTGTTTGATTCATATACCCTTGTACACCTGAAAACCGGAACTAGCTAATGTAAGTAGTGAGAAATGTATTCCCGCATGGGAGATCGTGATATTTCGTGATTTTTGGGTGTGAGATTTCTCTATCTTGCAAATTTGCGGGACTGTCCCACTTCAGTCGAAAGCACGTGCAAACAATTCAAGATGTCTGCAATGGCTTCGAATTTTCATGCGATTTATCTAGTATTATCTGCTTACTGTTTATATCAAGAATGAATATGTACCTTTTAACAAGTGATTTATTAAGAACCTCGAGTAAGCAAAATCTTTAAACGGAGATTTAAAACTGCGCGCCGATTGTCAAGGATGAAGTTGCAATGGCTGAAATAATAAATGAATGCCACAATCTGCCGGAGAACTACACAGGAAAAACACAAATTAGATAAAAGACTAACGTAAACAACGATAGGAACTCGGAACAGTCGGACTCGATACCGGCACTAGCAAAAGCCAGCGGTAGGGTTTAACCGGTTTATTGGTACCCAAACACCCCCTTTATCTATCCCGTTTCCCTATAGTATAATAAACATACGAATTAGAGCACATACAGATAGACTGTTAACTGCATGACCACAATCTTAAAAGGAGACAAAATGACAATACGTAATTTTGAAAGATGAGACAAGGGGTGCTCGTCGCTAATCTGCCGGGTAGCTCAAGGAGTCCTGTCTGGTGGTAAAGCACTGTCAAACTCAAACTCAATACTTCCCCAAGGGTTGGTCAAGAATCATCATATATTTCAGTAGACATCGGCAGTATCAGTGAGAGGGCGGTATATATATATATTTAAAATTTTCAGGTCACTAGATCTCAAAGCTAATTTAACATATGCAAACAGAGTATCTTGTCGATATCCCTTATTACGTAAAAAATGTATGTTACATTCTAGCATTTCTGGATTTTTAATCAGTTTCTGGTATTGTTTAACAATATTTCAGTAAAAGCAAAGATTAGAAATGTCCTTAATAATAAGCTGTTTACGAGTAACACCATATTTAGTTATCAAATGTTCATATCTATTATAAAACTTCTTGTATTCAATAACTTATGAAATCTGTAACCCTGATGTAATAGTTGGCTGTGATAGTAAAATTACTTCATTAAAATTGTCAACGATAGAACAAATGCGTGCGAATCGTACTAGTTGAGAAATATTCTTCCCGTGGAGGTAGAGGAATGTTGCCGTCATGAAAATGGAAATTACTAATAGTGAAATCAAAATAATCCCTTTCATATATTTAAGTTTTTTATCCCCGCACTTTCGAAGAAAGTTCGGGGATAATGTTATACCTCCGTCTGTCCGTCCTTCCTTCCGTCACACTTTTCTTGTGACTCAAACTCCTCTTACATTTTTGGATTTAGGGATTTAATTTTGTTGTAGAATTGTTGCATATAGTCTGCAGATGCACAATAAGCTTTCGGATTTTCGATATTGGTCTTGGTGCAAACTAGACGCCCCATGATGTCAATTTTTACACATGTGGCATGTGACACAAACTCCTCCTACATTTTTGGATTTAGGGATTCAATTTTGTTATAGAATTGTTATATATATTCTGTAGATGCGCAATAAGCTTTTGGATTTTTGATATTGGTCTTGGTGCAAACAAGAGGCCCCATGATGTCAATTTTAACAAAGACCCAAAGATGTGGATTAGACACATGTGGCATGTGACGCAATCTCCTCCTACATTTTTGGATTCAGGGCAGAATTGTTGCATATAGTCTATAGATTTGCAATAAGCTTTTGGAATTTTGGTTCCGGTTCCAACTTTGGTAAATTTCCTGAAAATGTCAAATACACATATTTTTTTTAATTTTGGCATATTTTCTTATATTCTGACAAGTGTTTGGTAAAAACAAAATTCTGAAAACTTTGGATTCTGAAAGGCGGTTCCAATTTTGGTAAATTTCCTGAAAGTCTCAAAGACCACTTATTTTTTGGAATTCTACCCAGCAACCATACTTAAAATGTTTGTGTAGTTTAGGATGAACATTTTCATAAAGTAAGTGAGAACCGAACCGTCAATCTAAAAGCGAACAATCCAAGGACAATGGCAACACCAGAAACAAAAAAAAGGGGGGGGGATTTCAAAAATATTTGATTCCAATTTTGGTAAATTTCCTGAAAGTCTCAAAGACCACTTATTTTTTGGAATTCTACTTAGCAACCATATATCCGAGAATTCTTTTAGTAACAATAATGACTATTAATAGGTAGATTTAAAAAATAATGAAAAAAAATTATGCCAAGGATGTATAACAACTGTTTTCTGTGTCAAACAGGGAGTGCGGGGATAGCTGTCGTTTCCGACAACATCTAGTTTATTTTACCAGAGTCAATAATGAATAATTGATTCGTTGAAAAAATTTATTCATATAAGTACAGCATTGTTGTTAAATCTTTGCTTCTGGTTTTTATTAGCAAAAAATATATATCAGCTCCCCAATGCTTACACCATAACTAAATTAAAACAATGTTGTGCGGTTATGCGGATGTAAACTTGGATTCTGTTGGCTGATTAACTACTTGCTAAATAACCATGTCCGCCATACACAAGAAGAAAATCAATAATCGTGATAATGTAGTGTTTCACATTAACAAACATGCAGTAAGCATAGAAAAATAAACACATCGACATTAAACATAGTTTACTTCTACGTAATGTAACAGTAATTTCAGCCTGAAAATTAAAATACGAAAAACATCTATATTTGGAATAACATGTTAATTATATATATATGAAATGTTTTATCTGCGTTCATTTCCAAAGGTTTCCGCTCAGTGTATTTCGAAAACGTCATTTTGCTGGTACAATCTTTATACAACTTGAAAATGTTCATGTTACGCTGTCAGTTGGTATAGTGTTTATTTTTAGAATTGTGTAGTTAAATGTAGGTCATTTTGTAATTATCGTTTTCGTAGTTTAATGCAAACTGTGGTTAGCATAACCGCACAAAAATGTTATCATGCATTGAACCAACTAACATGATTATTTAGATAGTGTCGAAAATGGTTGAACGGTGCGGCTGACGCCTTACCGTTAAACGATTTTCGACACTACCTAAATAATCATGTTAGTTGGTTCAATGCATGATAACTTATATTAACGATCTTGTGGACCGCTATTGGATATCTGTTTCCCAGATGACAACAGATCTTTCTCTTTGCCACTAAAGTTTGGTTTTCCTCTACCGGATTTGACATGTTCAACACGGCGGATGTCTTATAAGAAGCAGGAGATACTTACTCTACCGGTGCACCTGATCTCACCCAGGGTTTTTTATTTGGTCCATTTTGTTCATTTTTGTATATGTGCGTGTCTTCATTTTCTTTTCTTTGTCGTGCTCATGTTATGTCTTTGTTTCTTTGTTTTTCCGACGTTGCCATTGTCCTTGGATTGTTCTTTTTAGGTTCGGTTCTCACTTACTTTCTTATTTGTAGTATTTGGCATTGCACAATATCATGTTCTTCTTTCATAATTGATGATGCTGTTATACGAAATCTATTTCGAAGTATTTTAATTGAAATTTCACATGTAAGAAGGCTTGATCTCATAGTCAACGGAAATCATGTCCTCATCTCGTTGTAAATAACTGCGAGCATTTGTCCGGACAGTACTCATGTGTATTGTCTTCATGTCTTATGTACATAATTGTAAAGGTGCTCGTCTGATAAGTTGGACTTTTTTCTAGTTTGATTTTTACTGTGAGTCTTTTTGTGTATTTATTTTTTAGCCATTCATCACATACAGGGGGAGGGTTTGGATCCAAGAAAACGAGTTTAACCTAGTCGCAATTTTTTGAGCCTGTACCAAATAACTAAATACCGAAGTTACTGTGAATTTATTTTCTGCATATGCGCATTTCGACAAATTATGTCTCATCAGTGCAGATAAAATCTAAACGTTGTAAGACCATCAGCTAAAAAAATGTTTAAAAACTGATAGAGAACAAATAACCAAAGTGATCTAATTGTAAAGCCAAAATCAGCTAAGGACAGAGGTTTGCATGAGGGAGATACTCCTTAGTTTCCAATAAAATTTACAAAATTTTAGATATTGTAAGGCTTCAAAAATAATCGGCTTTCGGGTCAGCACCGAAGTACTGACTACTGGGCTGGTGAATACCCTTGGGGACTAACAGTCCACCAGCAGTGGCATCGACCCAGTGGTAACAAATCAGGAATATGTTGGTCATTGGATTGCTTCTTTATATTCGGGTTATTGGATGTGGTTTGTTTCCATTGATTTATTCACTTTTTGGGACAATTTAGGGCTTGTTCTATGGTGTGCGGTTCCTCACTATGTTGACGACCATACGGTGACCTCTAGAAGTTTTGTTTTTGTTCGTTTAAACCTGGAGATGGGATGTTGTCTACACGACATTTACCCCATTTCCTTTCGTTTTCATATATAATGTCACTCTCAGTTTCACTGGAGTTCACACTGTGAGTGCCCTTGTTTTAAATGTTGTAATTTCTGTTTCTGTGCTTTGTATCTGTCTAACGTCATTGTTTTTTGTGTCTAACGTCATTGTTTTCTGTGTTCTCGTTTTGGCCGTGTCTTTGGACTTCGATTTTTGTAAATTTCACTCCTTTGTTCCTTCGGTATTCTACTGCCGTTGTTTAGCTTTAGACAATCGAAAAATAGACATGGAAAGATATTAGAGGCTGGCTGTGATGGTTTATTTATCAAAAGCTAGTTATTTTTTTCATGATGACTACATGAGATCAAAAGGTCCAAAAATTTCGAAACGATTACCAAGTAAAAATTCATATTATTAAGAAGGGGAAACCCAGTAAGATAGACCAGAGATTGATAATTTATTCAAGTTTATTACACCCTAGCCAAATTTCAAATACTTTTAGTTAAAAATGGGGTAACTCAGTAAATCTGTCGATTAATGTAAACTGTCCGTCACCAATAAAAAGTAGTAATAAACGACGACGTAAGGATAAAGATACAAAAAAAGTCTTGTATGATTATTTATGTTATGAATACTGAGTTTTCTTGGATAAATAACGTTTTCATCGATGAAAGTAAAAGATTT
>MJUU01006123.1:27705-45313 GCA_002080025.1 Modiolus philippinarum | reverse complement strand
GTCAGTGTTATGTATAACCCGTGTCATGCAAGCAACATAAAAAATGTGTGTGAACTAAGAATCTAGCCCGTTTTACCCGTCTCAACTGTAGTGAAAAACAATTGCTTATTTTCGTTAGTCCCGTAGATAGTAGTTAACTATGGGGAAAAGCCGTAGGTTTTCAAAAAACGTTTTTTGAAAACCTACGGCTTTTCCCCATAGTTAACTACTAGTAACACCTATAGTAAATGTTTATAATACTTTTCAATTTCCACAAGGAAACAGAAAAATTAAACCCGGCCCCGTTTTATCAGGACGAAAGTAGACGCCATTTTGATTTTCGAGAATCTGAAATTCCTATTGGTCAATAGTCTTCTTCTCCTCACTGCGCAAGCGTACTCCTCACTTCCCCACAAGAACTATCTATATAGCTAGGCTATTCCATAGCCTAGCTTATAAATATTCCAAAATCAAATCAGTAAATTTGAATTTGAATTCTTATGTTCATACTAATTTTTCTCATCTAGACAACTATATGATATATTTATACCACTTCTTGACCAAACTCCGAACGGATCAACAGAGATATTAAAAAACACGATAAATCCAATTTATACAGAAAGTTTCAGTCAAACGCTGCTTTTTCGCTCTTGGTCCCACGGACATACCCCTAGGTATATCATACAATCAGTAAAGCATAGCTAATTCAACTGGCATATATAGTCTCAGGTTAGAACCATGAATACCTAATAACTCGAAATACAATTTGGCCATTTTTATGGCCTGAAGGCAAATAAAAAAGATCCGCAACCTGCGCACAGACAAGTTTTACTTTTTTAAAACAAATAAAGGTGTAAGTTTGACCACAATTTTTTTTTAAAAGGCCCGCTAGAGGTCTTGTCCAGCGTAATGTGAATCGATTCCTTTGTTTTTAGCCTCCAACTGAAGCCAAAATGATTATAAAGCTTTCTTCATTCATCAGATTTCGCCAAAACGAATTTTCGCCCATAATTTGCAGCCTTGGACTTTCGCCATAAACATTAATTTACGCCTATTTAAACAGGAAATCCAAATCTATAACGTGGGAGTACCCAAATTGCACAGGGTACCCAAATTGCACTAAAATAATTAAGGGTAGCTTCGAACCCGGATTTTTATCACTATACATAAACTAAAGGCTATGGTCTGAGGAATAAATTAAATAAAAAAAACATTCAGTTTGTTAGCAAAGATTTATAGTAGTAGAGTAAAAACGCCAAAGTTTGGTGCAATTTGAGTACCGTCACGTTAGTGTAATACCGCTGATCATACTCTAACATGGAGCCAATTAAGTTTCGGGTTTGTTAGAGATTACCAATATGTGTTTAAAGACAACAGTATCTTGAACCATAAAAACTTTGTGCTATAACTTTCATAAATTATGGTTTTCGTAATGAATGACAGGACTGATTATATTTTCAACAACAGAAATAAGAACAAAGCTAACTGAAAAATTTTACCGAGAAAAGTTACTGTTAATTTATTTTCTGCATATGCGCATTTCCACATCTTATGTCTCATCAGTGCAGATAAAACCAAAAGATTTGGAAGTCCATTTACGAAAAACGTGAAAATGCTGAAAGAGAACAAATAACAAAAAGGATCTAAATAGAAAAGCCAAAATTCAGCTAACGGCAGAGCTATGGATGAGGGAGATACTCCATAGTTATATACAAAAATTTGTAAAATTTAGATATTTAGATAGAAAACACGAAATAAAAAGAAAAGCCATCCCCTTCAGCATAAATTCGACTCTCGTTTGGTTTTACAACAATGCAATATACAAACATCAAACAACTATAACAGATAATTTCGCAATCATTTTTCCGTATGTCGTACCAGAAGGAGCATAATTTCTACAAAACATGTTTGACCAGGAACTCTTCTTTGAACTCCTTTGGTGATGCTAAACAAATCGCAAATAAATTTGAACTGAACGCTCACAAAGGGTATATTCGACAAGACCTCGTCTTTCAACTACCTCGTGACATCGTTAAGAAAAGGCTGCAGTGTGAATCCTCTATAATTCTACGAGAAATAATTTTTTTAAAGAAACTACAAAGCGGACGAATGGCTGCAAATTAGATAACTTTATTCAATACTTTGCACAACTTCATTTCCGCCGTCTAGATTGTTGTCTGCTTTTTGAAATAAACTTGCAACCTGACCAATATATTCAAACAAAATGATTCGACAAGATTCGCAAATCTGTCAAATACTGCTCTCCAGTTCATTCAATCGTTCTCCTTCTACATACCAGTTACGGATATCTTCACTTTCAGTTACGGACATCAGCAAAAATTTATTTTTGTCAGTTACCGACATCATCGCTGTTTTTCGTACGGCTCTTTTCTCTGTTAAGCGATTAAATTATGACAAACCCTTGAGCATTTAAGTTACAAAATTAGTAATGTATCAAAGAAGACATGAAACAAAGCAGAATAATTCGTTATCATTACAAGAAAGACGGTCATAATATTTAGCTGAAACAGTGTCAGCCATCTTGGAATGTCGGTAACTGCAGTTACCGATATCACATTTACCCCAGTGACTATTCCAACGCATTTGTTCATGAAATATAATGGAGGCAATATAGTGGAGCGGCGGACAGAGAATTTTTCAAAATTCAAATTAACCAAAAGTCCAATGGAATATTAGCTTACATTAAAGTTAAATATATGTACTTTCAAAAAATGGCTGTCGTCAACTCAGCTGGTCAGATGATGCTTTATTTTAAGGTCAAAGGTCATGACCCTTCAAACAGAGAAATTGGTCTGGGTGGAAAAGTTTGGGTTCTTAATGACATTTTTATCGATCTTGTCTTTTTAATGGATAGAAAATGCTTTTAATTCCTCTTGAAATCTAAATATTTCTGCATAAGAATCTATCTTATGCACACATGTTCATCTTTAATAATTGATGACGTTGTTATACCAAATCTATTTAGAAGTATTTCAATTGAAGTTTCATATGTAAGAAAGCTTTATATCATAGTCAACGGAAATTATGTCCTTAGATAGCTGTCAGTAACTGCGAGCATTTGTCCGGACAGTACCTGTGTATATTGTCTTCATGTTTTATTACTTCATTGTAAGGAAGTTGGAATTTTTTCTAGTTTGATTTTTACTGCGAGTCTTTTTGTGTATTTATTTTTTTAGCCATTCACAATATAAAGGGGGAGGGTTTGGATCCAAGAAAACGAGTTCAACCCCATCGAAATTTTTGCGCCTGTCCAAAGTCAGGAATATGTTGGTGATTGGCTTGTCCATGTCTTCTTATAACATTTTAGCTTCTTGATATTTGGATTATTGGATGTGGTTTGTTTCCATTGATTTATTCACTTTTTAACTTTTCGGGGGCCATTTAGGGCTTGCTATATAGTGTGAGGTTCCTCACTGTGTTGAAGACCGTACGGGGACCTTTTGGGTCGTTTTAACCTAGATATGAAATTTTGCCTCCTTGACATTTACCCCATTTCCTTTCTTTTTCGTATCAAAATAAAAAAAATATCGAAAATGCATAAAAATAGTAAATTTCGTTATGCTGTACACACGTTTCAATGAGTAACCTCTCATCAGCAGCACTAAAATCAAATAAAATGGAAAACCATAAAAAAAGTACTCGCTACAAAAAAAAAAAGCCAAATCCAGTACCAAGGACATCTACCGAATGCCATACAGGAAATGTTACCCACCCGCTTTTTATGCTTAAGTCGGAGCTGAGTGATAAACGTTTTCTTATCAATATACAATTATTCCTGGTCTTTCCGGTTTCAATCAAGGATTATGTAAATGCTCTAATACAACTTTGGAAGTAGAGTAACTAAGAATTAAGACTGCTGTGAAAATAAACGTACGATTTGCAGTCGTACTAAGTATGATCAATTTTACCATTCGTTTGATATAAAGCTTTTTTCAGCTCACGCCATATGCTAAAAGGTATTCAGAATGGCACTTCTATCTTAATGATTATACCTGTCAAAGATGACAATGAATTACATGTATAATATATAACCCTACCCCCAAGTGAAGACCGTCGGTTTTTCAATCAGCAAAAATGACACTTTGAAGTAATAAAATTATGTTATGTCAAAGCATACTGTTTTGGTGTAAGAAAAAATGAAAAAAATCCAGAACTCTGCAATAAAATTTTTAGTTAAAGACTTAACTTACTTTTCTGTTTCATTCATTTCCTCTGCTGTATCAGATCTTATTAATGGTCATTATGAAATATTTCACCTTTTTGACAGGAGCACAACTCTGTACAACTAATACCTTGTTCTCTACATACACATGTTAAAAGACACGTCTTACGNCCCCCCCTTTGCATAAACATGATCTTGTAAGAAGCCGGAGGTCATCTGTTTTTCAAAGAAAATTGGTTCTTAAAAATTTTTAACAAGTTTCCATCCAAAGTCAAATGGTGTGCCATGTGTTGGTTTAGGAACAATTGCTGTTGCCCAAATTCTACATTGCCACATTGTTCGCAACATATGCTGTCTAAACGAAGTTTCACGCAGTCGCGGCTTAATAAGACTCTTATATCTACTTAATGCATAGTATATTTAAATCATGTTGTGATTTCTAAATATTTTCGTTTTGGTCGTAATATTTGGAAACAAGCTTCTTGGAAGCATTTACCGTAGCATCAACATAGTTTTGTCATAAAGTCACAAGATCGGTCGAGATGTAATAGTGTTAAACACAGGTTTTTGCCTATGCCAAAAAAAAGAAGAGCTTGAATTACAGCCGCAAAGGGCGTGTAGAAAGGACAGAATCAAAGGGACAACTGGATGCAGAGATGAAATACTGAAATAGATGGGAAAATATGGGCGATTATCTTTCAGTGCACCAACTTAGCCAGTGTGTATCCAAATTTCCTTCAGTTTCGAGAAAAAAATGTACTGTAAGTACATCAGTGTCATCAGATTTAATTATAATCTCTCATAAATATTTTTACACTGAAAATTGAATTAGCTTCGAAAGCATGAAAAGCATCCAGGTGTTGGCTTCTTCGTGGTCACAGTGTAAATTTGGCATTTAATTACACCCCCTTCTGTTTATTTGTTACTGTTTCTGAGTCAGGAAAACAACTAGCCATATAGAGAGCACTTGGAAATGATTGTTTCAATATTTTTTTACAATTGATGTAATAAATGTACCAAGAAAGCAAAGAAGGGATTTCTTGTTTTCAGATACACCAATAATTTTTTTCCTTTAATCACCTGGAACACCCCTGAAAATTCCGTCTGTGATGTCCTACGTTCCCTCTCACTGTGTTTATCAGAAAAGGGAACATCATACCGATCAAAGACATGTTTAACTGTGCCACAGTTCTGAAAATTTGAAAGACCTTCCTGGAAAAAAAAAATGCTTGCAAGGTTGACAAATGTACAACATTTTTCAAAGCCATTCTGTGGACAAATCCGTCTCTAATCAAAACTGTTGCCTATTTATCAAACTCAGGAAGCATTGGGAGGACGGATTCAGATTCCTTAAGTTTATGGAGTAATTCAGACTTCCCTGATTTCCTCATTGACCCGTCATTACGGGACTGGACCTACTGGATGTTGCATGATCTTTTCAATCGATACTTCGTCTCGTGAGGATTTCAAAGTAAGCACTCTCCGGAACACAAGTTCTTGTTCGACATGAACGTGTAAGCTGAAAGTCGTTTGTTATGACAAATCTGGAAAGGTTTTCAAATTTAACCGTGACAAGGGACTGTAAAAACTCGTACTACCCTCAACTGACAAAGTGCCATCAACAAAAGATTTATGATTTTCCCTACCTTTATTGAATGCTGTCAGCAATGATTTCTGAACCATTGCTGTGGCATGCATTCCTGTCGATATTTTGATGAGGGATAAAGGATGAACACTAAAGTCAAAAGGTATAGTCATTCTTTCTTTGGTGTCACTTATACGTTCGGTGAAATGCTCTTCATCTCTTTTAACTGTGACTGGTTTTGTTTGCTCATGTGCATGATTTATCTCAGTCTTTACACAAAACGAATTCTTATTGTTCTCGAAAAATCTACAAGAACATTGCGTGATCAAGACCATTTGACAAGTGCAGATTTCTGTCTGGTGATGTTTGTAATGCCACCGCTACCCATTACTTTTATGATCGTATTTTCTCTACAGCCATATCACTCCAGATTCCATTATATTTTTCTTGAATTTGACGAATAGCTAATCCACCATCTTCAAAATGCTTCAAGACAACAGCTGGCAACTCCAACATATCTTAAAGGAGGTGACCATCGGTAATAGTTTGTACACGTCTTCCCGGATTTGACTACCGACTTTGACATTTTCCTGGATTGACTCACTCACAGTGTGACGGGTGCTGTTAGCAGAGCAGGACATGCCTACCCTTCCAGATCACCTAATGTCACTCTCGGTTATTATGGGAGTTCAAACTGTCAGTGCTTTAGTTTTTGGTGTTGTCTTGTCGAATTTTAGTTTTGTCTTCGCTACTGATGTTTGTGGTACTGATCTGTCCTTGTCCATGTTTGAATACTAAACTGATTGCAAAGGCCTTTTCGAAATTTAACCTTGGCACTGTTTGAGGGTTAGAGGTGTAACTCGTACCCTGGATTTTAATTGGTTTTGTCTGAAGGTTAGAAAATGACAATAATCAATCAGCTACCTAACAGATTTTTCAAAAACATATATTCCTCACTTAGAGTGTGACGGATGCTGTTAATAAGGCAGGACATGCTTACACTTCCGGAGCACCTGATGTCACTCTCAGTTTAACTGGAGTTTTAACTGTGAGCGCCTGTGTTTTAAATGTTTTGATTTCTATTTCTGTCCTTTGTGTCTGTCTAACGTCATTGTTTTGTGTCTGGCGCCACTGTTTTCTGTGTTCTCGTTTTTGCTATGTCTTTGGACTTCGATTTTTGTGGATTTCCCTCTTTTGTTCCTTCGGTATCCTACTGCCGTTGTTTTGCACAGTTAGGAATACATAAGTATGGAAGCATTTAAGAAATCGTTAACAAATGTAATTTCCAATTTCCTTCTTGCTCTGTCTTGATATTATGCAGTAATAACTGTAAAGCTTGAAGAAGCATTATCCAATATCTAAATGTAGGTGACTTTAGCAGCCAAATCAAGATATTCTGTCAAAGCTGTGTAATATGAACAGTAAATGGGTCATATAAAATGTAAATAAGCTATTATGTTTCTTCACTTTCGAACTTGGAATGTATTTCATTTAAAATTCAACATTTAGCACTGAAGAATTCCTAGACCAGGACATGCATGAGTACTGCACAGACAAGGGAAAATCCACTAATAGCTCTGTTAAATTGTATTTCACTAAGCATATGTTCGACAGTTGCGCCTGCATATACTGCCTATTCGACAAGGAGACCTCTCAAACAATGACCCCCAGAGCTTACCAACGGAAGCTATAAAGCAAGACATAGCATATGAAAACCACCAAGACTAATTTCGGATCGGACCCATTATCGTCAAGTGACCACTTGTTTTGTTGGGCAACTGTATAGAGTTGTTGATCCATAATTTGGACTGAATGTTGCTAACCTAACTTTAATACAATCTTTCTGCAGTTTTGCATCGCCGTAAATAATGTTGTCAATAATAATTCAATAGGCAATAATTATTCTGTCTATTTTATATTGTTATAAAGTGCTGAAGTATCCTGACCAACACGGTATGCATTGTTGGGAAGATTGCCCCAATATATCAGGTCGTAACTTGGCTTCTGCTCGGCACATCATTCGTAAACTTCACCAAATCAAAACTTGAGTATCTCCTGTGGGATCATCAAATGAAAAGCGTTGTTTCCTCTTGTTGGCTCACCTCTTAGTTTTGGTTTCGTGTATGGTAAGCACTGCCTTGAAGATGGTGCTTTATAATAATATAACAATGATTTTACCCGCCGTCGTTTATATCTTTTACGTATTCGAAAACCAAAAGACCCAGGAAAAACATATTTTTGAAATATAGCCATCGCCAAAGAATGGAATGTGTTTTTTTCCGTCAACAATTTCAGTGTTGATTTCAACTTTATCCACCCCTTCTTGAACTAAAGAACCGCAATTTGAAATTTCGAAAGGGAAATAGCAATAACCTTAAATGCCCATGTTATGTCTTCGTTTTTTTGTTTTTCCGACGTTGCCATTGTCCTTGGATTGTTCTTTTTAGACTGACGGTTCGGTTCTCACTTATTTTATTATTTCATCATTTGCTATGCTGGCTTAAAATCTATAATACAAATATTCGTCATAATTTATACAAAATCCGTGCGAATCCAAAGTTTCTATCAAGAGTTTGGATCGTAACTCGTAATTCAACTGAACAGCAAAGCCCAAAAAATGTTGTTACTTCATTGCTGTTAGATTTGATACATTCTGCAAGAGTGCGACGCTTTCTGTGAACATCATCTGAAACAACATCAGGAAATGTAGATACATATTTAAAAGATTTTTTATCCAGGAACCTTGTAATAAAATCTAAAACACTTGGTGGAATCAAAGATTCAGACGTTTCTAGCGTGACTTCATCATAAGATGAATTGTGCTCGCCTGAAACGTAAACTTTTTTCATTTCTTGAAGCAATATTGAGGCTGCTGTTTACAGTATATGTTTCTTGTCACTATCATAAGGGTTTTTAATACTTGTGCTGCTTACTTCTAATTGTATTTGTATTGGTTTCTATTTCAGTATTAATTGCATTTGCTGCTTTTACTGCCCCACCTTTGGAAATTTTACAGGAAAATACTATGCTTGATTTACCTTGGCCCTGTTGAGACAAAATTACAAAAATATTGTGTATTATTATAGTTCATACGGATTTTAGCACTAAGAAAGGATCGACAAATTTGTAAATTTGATGACAAAGGGACAGATTTCTTTTCCAGTATAATTTCCTTTTCAAGAATTTGAACGAGCTTCTGGAATGCTACATCATGTATCGAATTCTGAGCTTTTGGTTTTTGTGACAAATAAGTTCTCAGAGTCATAAAGAGCATTATCAAGCAAAGTCGAAATACCATTTCATTATCCCCGTATGCTACGGCAGCGTCTCAAATATTGACAAGCCTGTCTGAAGAAGCTATTTTATGTTATTTTTAAACTTTTTGTGAATAAGTTTTTTTTTTTACAAATTAAGCAAATAGAAGAGTCAACAGGATGATATCAGATTTGAAATGGTTGAGGAAGATTGTGTAAGCTGGACTTTGCTCTCAGTATTTTGCTACTAAGTGATCGCAATGCAGGTTCTAAATTACTAGTGTACCTTTTGTAGCAGTAGCGATGATAACGAAACATTAAAGTGTCAGGTGACTGAGACGATTTGGAATCAAACACATCATGAAATAAGTCGTCAAGTCTTGTTTCAGCTGCCACTTGCAAACTACCTGTACCAGATTGTGTAGATAATTTTAGACTTTCATCTGAAACTTCATTGCAAATCATACATTTGTCATAATCGCGGTAAAAACGGCCCCTTTTTAAATCAGAAGGACCAAACTTTACAAAACACTCAAATGGGTCCAGATCACCATGCGAGCACATCTTAAATACAAACACACCTAAACCGAATTTCCTTGTTTTAACAAAAACACGGAGCTAATGAAAGTGTAAATCTATACATCACATCCTTAAGATAACATTTTTATATATTCAAGACGCAAAAACAAATTTTGTAGTATACTCTTCAAAACTACCAACACGGTTCAACCTAACAGACCTTAATATTAAATAACGATCAAATCGGTACAAGCAAGTGCGATTACGGATTCCCAATAAGATTTATTAGCAAAACACACCTTTGAGTTTAGAATTTATTAAGTATAAAACAGATGCTTAATAAAACAATTATCGTAATTAATAAGGCAACTAATTGCTAAAATACCAAGGCAAGAATATTTTGAATAATTCGCTTGAATAATAAATGCGCAAAAAACGTCAATTTAAGGGGGGTAGACCTGGGGAAGCCTAAAATTTTCCACTCGTTTAATTTTTTTTAAAATATTTTCAGAATTAAACCTACACATGTTCATGTCAACTTTAAGCAATTTTCAACAATTTTCAATTTTTACCGTCCCGTTGTATGTCTAGTGGTCATCAAAGATACCCTGTTTCCTTATATTATTTGGGCCGTTCAGGACTTGATTGTGGTGTATAAATTTGGCTCAAATTAATGCAAAATTCTGTAGTTTAGACATGTTCGAAAGTAAGCATGAATAATGATAGAAAATTTAACTGGTTTGAACTGAAATACATCGGTGTTCTGAACAGTATAGGCTGAAAATTTTACTCTATTTTGATCACTATTAAACTCTTCTTGTAAAAAACTATGTCGTTTAATTTTCACTAAATACTGAAAATAAAAAGAAAACTAGTATATGTAAAATATATTAAAATTTTAGAAAATTCTACTGCCCCATTTTTTTCATAATTTAGAATAAAGTGGGTAAAAATCAATAAAATTGCTGAATCTGTGCTATAAATTACCTCCCTTGGAAGAAATCTGACTTTTATATATTTTCCTTATCTTTGGACAGCATTGCCAAAATGTAGAGTAAAATGCACTCATTATTAATAACTTAATGTTGGTTATTTGTTTTCATAACAAAATAAAAATATTTGTTTGATGTGTGGAATTTTTTTTTTTTCAATTTTAAAAATTTTGATCATACCTTGTGTTATGATTCAATTTGTTTGTGTAAGAAATAAAAAAAGTGAAAAACAGAGTTATCTCCTCCTACCACAGGTCTACCCCTTAAACCCTACATTTTACCTTGTTTATAAACGTTATTTATTGTATGTTGTTAAATCGATGATCAATGGTTTAAACACTTTTTAAATCATTGTTACCTGTTTTTTTATTAGCACCAATTCTTTTTTCTGAACAGACAGAGTAAACAATGTAATATTTAACTTCAAACAGCAGTCACGGCTCATGACAAATAGTAAGGTTACGTAAAAAAAGCCATTTCTTACGTCAAATGGGCAACAATTCAATGTGACAACAGACAAGACGTTAAAGGAGAATTTGGAGCAAACAAATTCCAAGGGGCTTTTGGGTAATTTAAACTTCTTAATTAAGCGACTTTTTCAATATCCGCCGCTCTGCTAATACACATTGCTTCATCTTCTGTGTCTGATTGCAACGTTCAGCCTGTAAAGACACAATGTTGAAAGAGATCAACAAAATGGCGACAAGGAAATGTGACACGTGTCTTATTATATAAATGAGACAGAGAAACGCCGCAAGCAGATATCGATGAGCGTCATGCAGACATACAGACGACAGCATCTTTGCTACATACAATTGACATGTTAAACATTGCCATCAGAAAGCTGAATTAAAGTTTCGTTAACATTAACAGACGTAGACTGACATTCAACTAAAGTCATACCTACACAGTCTCTTTCCAAAACACACTCCATTTCTCTGCAACTGGTTTTTGCGATTTTTTCTCCAACCCAGCAGATATTAATTCAGCCATTAAAGTAAGCTAGAACAGCATTTAATTCCATTTCTTTCATTCATACTAGTGAATATATATAGCTTCAGAGATGAAATTCGACTGTGTGATAAATGTTCAGAATTAAACATATTAAACTAGAAGTTAATCCATGAACATTTCCAGACGTTTGGCCTTGAAACTCCAGTTTATTATCCCCACTGAAATTAATGGAAATCTGTAAATATCCGTATAATTACCCCTCTGATTTCATGTTATCTGTTGTTGTCCTATAGGCCTACATTAAATTCTTATTCCCACGAATCGTGTTGCCATCTCCGAGACCGAATGCATAAGTGATGGACTATCACGCTTTTGACAAGTACCTTACCGTCTGTTCGGCTGTTCCTAAATACATTCATCAGAAAACAACTCATATGTCAACGTGACACTACCACATTTCCCAATCTGGTAATCCTCAATAAATTACAAATATCCTTTCCCTCTGACTGGCAATCGGAAACAAGTTTCTTGGCGCCATATTGCTTGGTAAAATGAAATGCACTATTGGTTTGAAAATAAAAAATAGTTCATGCCAGATGTTTATTTTTTTGAAAAAAAAAATTATTACATAATTAAATTACTGTTTTTATTTAAACAGATTAATGTTTTATCATAAATTGGGACTATATTTCCCATGCAGTAATATTTAAATTCGTCCATCTGATGTTGGTTTCAAAAATGATTATTGTAATAAACATTTTCCAAAGTCTATAACTGCATTAGAACGTAGATAACTGTATTGTATTTGAAGATTTGGAGGAATCAATTAGGAATTTGATGATCGCAAATTGAGTTTACTGGCGAAATTGGGAAACGGAATATTGCAGTTCAAATTTGAAAAGTTTTCAACATAAAAATTGAAATCGTCTCTTTTTTTTCATAAATTCATGTGCTGATGTTGCCACTGTCAACAATTTCCAGATGTTAATCTAAAAACGAAACAGAATGGTCAGTGTCTCCTTTATTTCAAGTTCTGGTTGATATATTAATTGAATATAGTCAGCATATTAATGTAATGGACATTGCAAAAGTCTATAACTACATTCGAATGAAATAACTGTATTTTATTTGAAAATTTCCTATTATTATACTTCATACATAATCGTCAGTTCCTATTTGGTAATTAGCATGTGTTGCTATTATTTTATCCTATTTCTTACTACCTCCTCCAAACGGTCGTCAAGTTTGTTACTTATTCCATATTCCCTATTTGCTATTTACTGATTCCCTATTCGCTTTTTGCTATTTACTTATTCCCTATTCGCTATTTCCGCTGTGCGCGGTCTGGGCTTACGAATAGGCCCGCAGCATCCTCTGAGCTTAGAGTATGAGTCTTCCTAACAGAGGACCCCGAGGAAACCCCGGGATATAGAAATAGGACCTAGTATCTCCGGCTTGCGAGGTGTGATCCCTCCTAAACGGGGGCTGAACCCGAGGGTCCCTGGATGTAGAAATAGGACCCATTCCGTGACTGTGCGGGATTAATAAATAAATACATAACCCATCTTTCGGATGGGATGTAAACTCAGGTCCACGTGTTGGAAGGTATGCCACGCTTCCTGCACGTTAAAGAACCCTTGTAGCAAGCTTTTTTGAGTGGTCCGTAGGTGATTCGCTACAAGGTTAAATTCTCAGCCCTTTTCGATTTCACCCTACTTTTCCAGTGGCAGTCAGAATTTCTCGTCCCATGACCCTTTCCATACCCCAAAGTGATTATTTATTAACAAACTTGTTCTCGTCTTGATATAGCTGAAATATTGCTGAGTAGACTTTAAACAATATTCAATCAATCAATCAACCTATTTGCTATTTACTTATTCCCTATTCCCTGTTCGATGTTTACTTATTCCCTATTACCTATTCGACATTTACTTATTCCCAATTCCCGATTCGCCAATTTTACTTATTCTCTATTCCCTATTCTCTATTCCTCATTTACTTATTATCCTTAGCTTGGTTAGTTGATTGATTGATTAGTAAGTTGATTGATTGGTTGATCGACTGCTGTAAACACCAACTTAAGTAATTTTTTCAGATAGATCATGGATGGAACTGTTGAAATTATGATAATTTGAGGGATTCCAGGGGTTGGACCAATTTACGGTAAAAAAATCAATTTGTGCAGATATTAGGCAAATAGTGATAAAATTCTGCAAAAGCGTAGGCATTAAAGAAAATCGGCGAAAATCTTAATTCGAGTTATACAGCAATAAGTCATCTGAAGTATAAATAGTTGGTAGCTGAAACTTTATATACTAGTTTTAATGTAGAGCTAATGTCATGGATTTGGGGTATTGAAATAAAGATGAACATGCGACATTTGAGTTGAACCATTAACCTATGATGTATGAAGGTTTCGTCACTATCACAAAGAAACTATATGTATTAAAGGTTATTTAACATTTAACAAAAAAGCAAAAACTTGGACAGAACATATGATATTGCCAGAGTGGAAGATGTACGTTGAGAACGATGTTTCGGATAAGGCAAAACTTTTTTGTCTGCAGAAAGAAATAGAATTGGAAGATAAGTATTCCGATAGAAAAGAAACCAATGGATATTTCCGAATTTTTTTTTTTTTTTTTTGTATTTTTTTTTAAGTAAATGGCATTTTGGAATGATTTCATTATTTAAAATGATACATTTTGCTAACATACATAAGGTTTTTGATACAAACAGCAGAACATTCACTATTTTGTTGACGTCATAACAGCACGTCTTCGATAAATATATTAACAAAAACTTTCTCCTTTACGTCGTTATGTTTGGTTGTGTTTAAACAAAAGACTTCCTTTACCTTTGATGTTGCGTGTAGGAACTGGGTTCTTAGATGTGAAATCTCTCCATAAACACACATGCATACGTCTCCATGCTCCGCTGGATTCCTGTAACCTATTCGTTGCCTATTTGATTTTCACACGTTATATCAGATTTGTGAGTTGTTATTTGTTATCTAGTGCTAGAAATGAGTTCCAAGATGTGAAATCACTCCATTAGCACACATGCATATGTCTCCATCTCCGCTAATTCAATTTTCACACGTTATCTCTATCTTGTGAGTTGCTAGGTGTTCTATTGCTAGAAATGAGTTGCTAGATGTGAAATCACTCCATTAGGCCACTCCAAATCAATATCTAGTTCGTTTGATTCGCTACATGAATTTCGGCAACAGGAACAAAAAAAAAAAAATTTTTCCTCGCCGCTTCAAATCCGGAACCACACGCGTCCGAACACAAATTTAGAGAAAAAAATGTTGGTCACTTGAGCGTTTGATAGACATATGCCATATTAGCGTATTCAGTCGTTAAATTATCGATACAGAATGACATAGAAGTGGACAAAATATTTGTGGTGTCTGTTGTTTCAAGACAGTCAACTATTATTAACAATACAGCTTTAGATATAGATGACGTCGATTCAACTTTCTTAAACTAATTTTAAATTGTGAAACAGAAACCCCAATATCATGAAATTTTGAAAAAGTACAGTTACGATGACATAACAAAAATATCAATTTCCGGGACCGAGCAACATTTGCACTCGCAGGTATCTTGCATTGAAGTATCTACGGACATAAAAATCACAACATGTGAGGACCTAAAATGCAAATATATCAAATTTCATGTCTCTAACAAAGATCAAATCAATCAAACACTCTCAAGTTACCCACGGGCACCACATCGGCCCAATGCATTTGCTATCATGATAGCAGCTCAGAATGAATTTCTTATCCCACCAAAGCCAGTTGGGGGAAAGCTTAGCGGTCCACAGAGACTTCTTTCTGATTTAATTTCCTGGATAGAAAATTTTGATAAAAGGTGGACAAAATATGTTATAGAAACGGGGAGTATTGTGTGCAAACAATTCGCCAACGCTCTATGGTATATAGACCACTGCCATATAAAAATGGAAAACAATGGCTGTCCTGTTCCACAAGCCTTGAAGGCATTTCATGGGTATAGCGATTATAAAAAGAGTCACCATGTTCCACCGATTATAACTTCTGAAAAACTAGATGAACATTATATGGAACTTACAAAATGTCTGTAATTTCCTTCAACGACTACTATACAGCATAAAGTGCTAGATCTGAGCTAGCGCTCAGCATGGAAAGTGATACCACTCTGCAACTAATACATGAAACATGTAATTGAAATATCATTGTTTCATGCCATATATAGCAATAATGCTTCTGGTAATTCTGCAAACTAACTGCATACAGAGGGAATGCCATTACATCATACTACAAATGTCTATATAAATTACTACAAATATTTATATGAATACAAGCATATACAAGTCCCAGAATGAAGTAAGCATCTCCTGTGGATTGAAAAAATATTGAGTCAATACAATAAAGCCTGATTTCAAGTAGCATTTTACAAAGTAGTGGAAATTACTGCATGAACTTTTATTATGACCTGATTACACAAATGTACAAAAATTATTGTCGCTCGCTCAATTTTTTATCTTTCGTAAATTTTTTTTTTTTAAATTTGAAAATCGCTCGCTTGATGAAAGAAGCTTCGTTTCTAAAAAAAACTGAGTTTTGAAAAAAAAAATCGCTCGCTCGCTAACTTTTTTCATATAGAAAGAACTAGAAATTAATTTGGAGTGGCCTTAGCACACATGCATGCGTCTCCATGCTCCGCTGGAACCCTGTTACCTATTCGATTTTCGCACGTTATGTAAAAAAGATACAATGGCCAATTGTGAATTAATGAAAAAGAATCCACGCTTGTCTACCATGAATTCGCACTTTGCCATTGTTTCTCTTACTTAAACCATTGCTGGGACATTTATGTAATCAAGAGATCAAGGCGATGCATTGTTATGTTCGTGATATATATAAATGTCTGAATGAACGAGAGTTCACTCAGTATCAAAGAAGAATTACATGGATGAAGTTGATGTAAAAGTTTGATTTTAAGGCGAAGTGTACGTAATTAACTACTTCAACGATTTTTTTTTAATTTCGTAAACAAATAGTACTTGGCAATATAATCCAGACAATCGAAAAAAAAAAATTGCGGGTCACCTTTTTAGTTTTCAATATGACTATTTGAAGTTTACTGCATGAAACGCTAAAATTACAAAGGATATATACAGAAAAATCGTAGACATCGGATTATACATTTACTTAAATCGTTCTTGCAAATTTATTTATCCAACAATTTTTTTGAAAACTTTTTATTTTATTCAAAAATTAATTTCGAATGCATTGATGTTAAGAACGTTCTTAGCAACCTTGCTCGATTTCAAGATATATCGCTTTGAATGATGGATTTTAATGTAAAAAAATGAGTTTTTCAGGCGACGTTACTGAAACGTCATTTTTTTATTGTAACGCAAGCTCGAACGCAAGGCACTGACGATTGCATTTTTTCGCGTTTGTTGACTTCAGTAGTGTTGTCGTTATTATATAAAAACGAATATTTATTAGAAAACCGAATACAAATACGACTTTACAGATCTTCCGATGCGTCTCATAGTTAAGCGAGACGGTAAGAAAAGAGATAGGGCGATATAAAGGAGACCGAATGGGATGGGAGTAAGGAGAAAGGCACCTCCTGTCCAATACCTAAATTTAAATATTCGGTTCTTATTAAATTGACAGTAACTTCAAAACTACATTAACTTGATTTCCGAACTAAATTACTTATCAAATTCACAGTAATTTCCGAACTAAATTTACTGTTATTTCCAAACTAGATTAACAGTAATTTTTTAACTGAATTTGTAACTTCGTTACTAGATTACAGTAATTTCGGTAAAAAAGGGAGGGGACCTTTTGGGACATCCGGATTTGCCATTTTTAACTTCTGAAAATCGGGATGGCCCCTTTTTCCTTTTTTAAAAACAGGAATTCGAGGGTGAATAAGTCAACAGGATATGGGATAGGACCGTTTTTAGACCCTGGAAATCGGGATTTAATGGCAAAAATTTGTTTCTTATATACAATTAATCTTCCGGGATCGGGACTTTCCTGACAAAAATGTCGGGGATTTCAGGATTTGCTCATTTTAATGACGGGAAATCGAGGGTTAGACCCGCTTTCGCCTACCCCCCCCCCCCCCCCCCC
>MJUU01006123.1:0-24199 GCA_002080025.1 Modiolus philippinarum | reverse complement strand
AAAACTGTTTTGCTAAGAGACCAAAACTGCTTTGGGTCAAGGTTATCCACTGAAAGTTTATCTACAGTTTTTTTAGTATACCTGTTAATAGCATTACGCTTAAATCTATTTGCTTCTCTTCTAGCAATCGTAAATCTTAATTTATTTTCTGCAGTTGGTGAACTTTTAAATCGATGAAATTCTCTATCACGAATTCTGAAAGCTCGTCTAACTTCATTAGACATCCAAGGTTTATCCTTTGGTCTTATAGTTACAATTTTATTTGGGATATGTTCACGTAAAATGGAGAATATAAGTTCATAGGTATAATTTATAATATCATTAATATCATCATATACAAGAAATGCAGTATCAAAAGGAGCAACCAAAAATGCATTATTTAACTCATTAAAATCTGTTACTTTATAATCCCAAACTTCACGAGAGTATGCATGTTGTTTATATGTTTTAACATTTAGCTTACAATAAATTGTACAATGATCTAAATTAGATAAGGGGGACATGACACCCGAGTCAACTATCAAGTAGGGAACATCACAAAAAATTAAGTCAAGTAAACTTTCTGTATTTTCTGTATATCTTGTAGGCTCATTAACTAATTGGTCAAAATTTCTTGATACTGTCAAGTCAACTAATTGGTTGCCTAATTCACTATTTACATGATTTTCATACCAATTTATACATTTATCATTAAAATCTCCAAGTATCAATATCCCATCCGGTGCATC
Source organism: Modiolus philippinarum (assembly GCA_002080025.1). NCBI lineage: Eukaryota > Metazoa > Mollusca > Bivalvia > Mytilida > Modiolidae > Modiolus > Modiolus philippinarum. The sequence goes on along the minus strand of MJUU01006123.1, from coordinate 23,471 downwards.
AGATTTCACAATATCAACTGAATTCTGAAATTTGTTCAAAAATTCATTTCTTTTAGCAGTTGATTGATTTGATGGTCTGTAACATGTGCCTACTAAAAATTTAAAATTTTCAATTTGTATTTGAACCCATATAAGTTCAATACCATTTACTTCGTACATTTCTTTTCGCACAGATTTAATTGAATCAGTAACATAAATACAAACACCTCCATATCCAGAGTCATTTTCCCGGTCACGTCTATATAAAGTATAATTATCTATTTGCATTTCATCATCTGATATCTTACTACTAAGCCATGTTTCAGACATACAAATAATATCAAATTTATTAGTTGTGCATAATATAGATTCAATTTCATCAATCTTTACAGTATTACTCTTAGTTTCTTTATCAAAAGCTAGTAAACTTCTCGAATTTAAGTGACAAATTGAAAGATTTTCAGATTGGGGTCCAGGGTTTGGATGGATATTTCCAGATATTACCAGTAGTAATAATATAACAACTGCAAGTTTAAATTTGGACTGACACTGTTCTACTACAGTGATACAAGTGCAAAACAGGTATATGTACTGTAATTTACTTATGTATTTATTATTAAAAGTAAACACAAAATCATTTTTATTACTCTGTCTCAAATTCCATGATCCTATACTAATACGGTACTGATCAACACTTATCATAGTATAATTTCAAGTCACACACAAATGAACGACAACATTTAACAAAGAATAAGTAAGAATAAAGACAATTCAATGTGTAATACAACATTCTCACTCCTCTCATACAAAACTACAAAAACAGACACATAAATAAACAAACTAAAGTACAACATAATAAAACAACTAAAATTGCACCCCCTATCCACCCAATAATTTGTAAAGCTCACTGATCAAAGAACACAATTGGAATATGTTATAAACTTTACGAAGTGATATATCCCATAGAGCAAGAAGTATAAACCAAATGTATTGAAATTTGATACATGTAATAAATTATTCCAAATTACACGTATTAAGTTATTTATTAAATACTGGATATGGCTCTATGAGCCTCAAATATATTGATTGTGAAATAACTAATTTCTCCTAGGTAGAAAAGTTGTTGTTTTATTTTGTTTTATTATTATTTTTTTTTATTTATTTGTTTGTTTGTTTGTTTGTTTGTTTTTTTGTTTGTTTATTTGTTTTTGTTTGTAATAAAGAAGCGCATAAGAGTATAGTTACTTTTCAATACTTAAATGAGCTATTTAAGATCAGTAAGCCTCTGAATCCAGAAAAAATATTTTTACTCAAAGAAATATCCAATAAATAAACTTAAAATCTGAATTTAATACTTACTGAGGAGGTTAGGCATTGATGAATGAGATGTTTTGGCTCATTGATTCACAAAAACTTTTTAAAAACAAATTTCAGACAGCACAGAATAACATTGATACTCTAGTACAATTGGCATGATAGAAGAGCAGAATCTACTACAAATGATGAAAGAAATTTGTTTATTTATCATTTATACCTTTACCAAAAGTGATTAAAGATTTATATTAAATTCATATTAAGTTCCATATAAACATAATTTTTATGCAATCCCAAATATTATTTGGGTTTTAATACTGCCAATAGCATTAACATGATAAAAATTCCATTTAACTCTGAAATGGGACATTTATTCTGAACTGGGACAAGAAAGACAGATTTACCAGTGTTTCTATACAAATGTATATGGATTTTTTGTGATGAACAAAAATGTTTGTGTAGTATTATCAGTTTTAAATGATATTAAGAACCTTTCATTAGAGTTAATAAGATGTTTGTCAGATATCGAGTTTATGTATGAACATAAATAAGTCTTGCAAAACAAAGGAAAAATCTAAGCTAAGCCAAGCAAAAATAAAATAGCAAAACAGGCTATGAACTTTAATAAGTCTTGCAAAACAAATGAAAAATCTAAGCTAAGCTAAGCAAAAATAAGATAGCAAAACAGGCAAAATAAAATATAAGCAGAAAAAAAAAGCTATGCAGAAAGAAGCTAATTTAATATGAAAACCTACTCACCATATATGATAATACCTACAGAATAAATACAATATTATGATTATATGTTAGCTAATATGCAATTTAAATTACAAAAGGCACTGTAGAGTTCTGCATGTACAAGATCATATGGTAAATATATAAAAATGATTGAGTTAAGGTACATATTCCTCCCTTAACTGCCATGTGTCTCTGTCATTTAACCTTGTTTCTAATTTAAGGTGTGTTCCTTGTACCCTTATTCGCGTTTTGAGTTTTTCCTCAGTTCTTATCCTATATGCCATATTGGCCAGCTCATGTCTACATTTTTTCATACTGACAGGCAGATCATCAAGCATTCTTATTTTTTTTCCGGCCAAATTTGAACCTTGAGACATGACATATTTTTTATCATTGAAATGGATAAAACGTACAATTACAGCATCTGGTCCACGACGAATATTACCATTAGCCGGAATGCGGTGAGCATTTGCAATGGGTATTGAATCGGCTCTCTTGGGGTCAATTTTTAGGTCATTAACCATGAAGTTATAGAAACGCTCATTTATATCCTCATGTTGAGGTTGTGTAAGCCCATATATCAATAAATTGTACTTTCTATCGTGCTTTTCAAGTAGTATTTGTTGTTCCCTTAATTTTTCCATTTTATTATTTATATTACTGTTGAGGGATACTCCGTCGAACTTTGCGGAGAAATCGAACACACCCCTAATGTGTTCAGGTTTCTTTGGGTGGTATACTCCAAACAACGGTAAATACCAACATTCTTCTTGTTCTTGCAATGGCGGAGCAACTTCCGCATGATTGTTGTCTAATATCTTTGACATGAATTCTATAAAATGTTCTCGTTTGAGAGCGTTCCTCCTCAGACTGTTTTCGAGGAATTCCGCTCTTTTAACAGCGTGTTGCCGGTTGTTTGGAAGTCGTTTTCTTGGTGTCTGAAATGACAACGGAGATACCCAACTGCCTGTGGAGTCTCTTACAAACTGGTTATCCATTTGTTTCATAAATGTTTTATCTTCATACGACATTCCTGGTTTGTCGTCATCTTTTGTCTTAGCAAAGATATCATATTCTGGTACGTCTACTGTTTTAGTTGCAGTATTGAAACAAGCAGGATCTGGATCCCGTACACAAATTTTACTTTCACATGGTCTTAGTGTCGTAGGTTGGCCAGATGGTAACACGAATGTTTTCTTCACAGATAAGTCTGGAGTTGCATGTTGATAGTGCAGACAGATTTCTCCGATGACTACCCAGCCCAGTCTTAATTTCTGGGCAAAGGGGGATCCAGGTGGTCCATATCTATAGTCTAGGACATGATGGACTTCGGGAAGGTCTCCTCCTATGAGCAGCATTATCCTCGTGCTATCTTTAACTTGCGAGATTCTTCCAGCTATATCTTTCATATGTGGAAAGTGTACGGCAGAATCTGGTGACGGGATTTCGTCTCTGCTGCTTGGAATGTAATCACATTCTACTAAAACTGGCAGTTTCAATTCTTCATGTCTGTGTAAAGATTGGACTATAAATCCTTTGGCTCTTCTGCCACTGGAGGCAATATGACCTGAACAAGTAGTCAGGGTATAATTTTCTGGTTTGTCTTCAATGTTGAAGAGTTTGAAAAACTCTGGTGATGCCAGGGACCTGTTACTTTGGTCATCAAGAACTGCATACATTTCAATGGTTATGCTTGGGTTGTCCCTACTCTGACAGGGATGATCTTGGCACATGATTTGCATGTGTTATTTCCACAGATTTCTGTGCAAGACAAGTTTACTGTTTTGTCAGTATTGCTAATATTACTTGCCTCCCCGCCGTTCTGTTGTACAGTCTCCCCGCCGTGATGTTGAGCGCGGCCAACTGAAGATGCCTTCCTGACTATGTGTAAGGCAGTGGTGTGTTGCTTGCTTCCGCAGTCTCTGCAGGAAATCTTCGTCTTGCAGTCTCTGCTCCTGTGGGTTGTAGAGGCGCAACACCTCAAACATAAGTTGTTTTGTTTGAGGATCTCTCTTCGCTCCTCAATTGATTCGGACTTGAATCCTCTACATTCGTCTAATGAATGTCTTGTGTTGTCTATGACTCACCTGTCTGGTGCTCCATTTTCTGTACACTGGGGCAGGGTGCACCCAACGTCTTGACTGGACTTGTTTGGATATCTGTCGACATCAGTCTTATGAGATGCTTCCAGAGTTTTGGCCACGGGTGGTTTTCTTCCTAGATACTTTGGAGTTGTTTGCTGTTCTTGTTCAAAACAGAATCCGAGATCATTTTTGATTATGCTAATCTCTCGAATGAATCTGGAGAATTCTGTGAATGGCGGAAATGGTACATTATGTGACGTCTTGTAGTAATAAGCTCTTGTCCATTTTTCCTGGAGTCCATAAGGGAGCTTACTGACTATTGGCCTTATCCAAGATGAAGAATCAAAATATCCAAGAAGTGACTGGAATTTAGGATTCTGTTTGATATGTTCTATCTCCGATAATAAATCGGACAACTCATACAGACGTGCACTGTCCTTGTTTGTCAGTTTTGGGAAGTTCCCCAGTCTATTCATTAGTGAAGCTTCCACCATTTCAGGGGATCCATACCTGGTATCTAATCGATCCCACAATAATCTGAGACATTCAGTAGGGTTCTCACATGACCTCCTTATACTTTCAGCACGTTTTGAAGACTCGACTCCTAGCCATTTCACTAGGAGGTTTAACTGTTGTGAGTCAGACACTTTGGCTTCATCAACAACTGACTTGAAGCTATTTTTCCACACATAGTAGGATTCAGCACGGTCGTTGAAATTAGTAAGACCAGATAACAGTATTTCCTTATGGAGAAGGAATCTAGTTATATCTGAAGTCTGGTTCACAGTCCTGTCATCGTTCAGGTTTACTACATGTGAACTTGGTATTGATGTGTCACTTGATAAAAGCTGACGTGTTGGTTCAAATTCTGGTGCATCTCTGTTTGGCTGAAATGTAACAGACTGAGATTTACGAGGTGGTCCAGCATAAGCTGGAGTAGATGGTACCTCTGGTGCTCCATATACTACTGTTGGAGTTGACGTAACCTCCGGTGGTCTGGAGGCCCCATATACTACTGTTGGAATATTTTGTGCCTCCTCATTTGAAACATTGAAGGAGTGTTCTTCAACATATCGTTGAACCCGTTGTAGCGGGTCTGATGCTCTATGGGCAACTGACTTCGCTGGTCTTCACTATCAACTCCTGTTTGACTACTATCATCATTCAGGATCTTAGCCTCAGTTTCTGCAATGATAGCTTCTTTTCTTGCCTCCTGCAATGTTTGGTCGGCCTTTAACTTGGCTTTCTTCCGAGCTGCTGTTGCTTCCATCTCAGCTATCTCAGCCTTTTTTGCTTCCATTTCAGCCTTTCGAAGAGTTGAAGATTCTTCTAAAATAGCTTCCTACTTTGACAGAGCAATCTGTTTTTCTGCGAAAGCAAGGCTTGCTTTGAGAGCTTCAGCTTTTGCTTTCTTACGTCTTAACAGAGTGAGCGTCTGTACGTGTAGACGTCCCACCTTGTGATTTGTATTTACTCTTGTGGGATGATGAGCTGCTACTAGGTGCCTTTGGTGTTTTCTTAGGCGTCAGAGCTTGACTTGTTTCCAGTAGATTACACAGGGCGGCATCTATCTTTTGTTGCCGGAAGCCTGACAATGTTGCACAGGTTTCAAATTCATGTTTGCTGTCTTCAGTCCTGCTTGATTTCAAGAAGTCCCTATAGGCCCTGAGTTGTTTCTGGTACCTGGTGTTTGCTTGTGCAATGTTTTGACCCAGGTCCAACGTGTCCATTAAGTTAGCAGGAGGATCAACTGCTTCTTGTAGCAGGGCGTCAAGCATTGTCCATAAATATTTTAAGTCTTGACAATATTTGTCACATGTCTTTGAATATTGTTCTTGCCCTTTCTCTGTAAGTGTCCGGACCCTGGTGTCCGTTACTGTTGAAATGGCTTCCTCGGGTATATCAGTGGGATATACACTCATGATGAACCTTGTTTAATCCAGTTGTAGCTTGTCGCCTGGAACAGGAACGGTGTCACCGTAGTTTAGTGACCGTGTTGTCTTCTGTCCGGGAACAGGAAGAAACGTTGTCCTGTAACTGTGTTGCCTGCAGCAGGAACGGTGCTACCAGTTGTCCAAAAGAAGTCTGGAACTCAGTCTGGTTCTAGTGTTTTTGCTGTTCGGGAACAGTAACAAACATGAGTTTTTACTGTACTGAGCCGGACTCAGCGAGTATAACCTAGTTCGTTGGTCCAATTCAAAATAAAAACCTAGTGTGGATCAACTATTTTAATTAGCCGGTGAACAAATTGGTAAAAACCTGAAAAATACAATAATTAACAATCATAAGTTATGAGTCCAAAATAGTGAAAATTTATAGTCAACTTAGGCTACCATATTTATGAGTAAAATGTCAACATATTTTAAATGCACAATAATTTGCATAAATAAACACAAATATGACGTGTATCTGTGAATTATTACACATAAGGTTCCGGTATAGTAACGGATAAATACAGTAGAATTGCTGTAACACACGGAATAAGTGTCCCAAATGTCGCTAATTGCTTGTCATACATTCTATCTTTATACGAATTATGCAACTGAATAACGGTTGTTTATCTTCCTCTTTTAGACGGAAATAATAAATAAAACTTTGAAATACTGCGATGAAAGTTGTAAATATAATTACAATCAACAGTTGTACGTTTCTGTGTGAGATGAATATTTCGTTAAATCGATATTTATAGCAGATTATGCAATCAACGTGTAGAACTGATATTCACAATAAACTGTTGTGTAGTAACGTTAAATAGATCCATCTTCATCCAAATATAATGAAAATAATTATAAAACTTACACTGTTATTGAACTAGGTTTTAAGTTCCAAACAATATCTGGACATCAATATCGTCGTGTTACTGACTCGATTTACCCGAGAGAAAGATGGAGTCGGGCAATGAAAAAACAAAGATGTGTCATTCGGTCCCGGGCATTCGATATATTCGGAATACTTCCTATAATCAACATAAAGATAAATTTAGTTGTAACAATACACTAATTGTGACAATACATACAGTACTAAAATAACAGCGACTTCGATCCAAAATTGACTGTAATTTCGATACGAAATATTGAATAACGTCGATACTAAACTTACAATAATTTTTGAACTTTTGGTATTCACTGTAACATCGGTAGAACATGCTGAATTAACAGAAACTCCGGTACAAAATTAATAAAAAAAAAAACAATATATGTTACTAAAATTACAGGACGGTTTAAGTACTAGATTTAAATTTAACAGTAATATCCAAAATTAATTGACAGTATTAACAGTAATTTCCGAACTGATTTTACAATAACTTCGGCATTAGAATTACAGTAACTTTGATACTAAATTTACAGTAAATTCGATATTTATTGATACATTTTTTTTCTTTTATTTCTCTTGTTTATATTTGCGTTTTTTATTCTGTCAAATCAAAAATTTTAAATGGGAAGGATTAAGTCAGCTTAAAGTAGCAAAGGTTTTCATTACAACTGGTTATTGAAAATTGTGCACTATATTATCAATATCTGTTATTCTATTATCCTGTTATCTGTGTCGACCAATACGATATTGTATGAATAAATGATCACCGTAATCTCACTCTCTCATAACAATGAACATGACATTTCAAAATTTATAACTGCAGTAACAGTACCACAATCTCAGACCGATCTTATTGTATTGTTTGCACGATTTCTAAAATATCTGGACTGACCATTTATACATTTCTATTGAAATTTCAAGTCAATAGTCCCTTTCACGATAACATTGATCTCTATAACATTACAACACCATCCATTTTTCATTCATGACGTTACTAAGGACGCACGTTATTACTCCCGGAATCCGCAAGAGGCGTTGAATTATGTACACTTTGCTTTAATTAAACGATATCTTATATTCAGATAGATTTCAGTTGTGGTTTACGTATTTTTCATAGTGAATCTAAAGGGCATTAAATTCAGCAAAAAAATGCTGAACTTCTTCACCTTATCAAAGAAGAACGAAGAAAAAAAAACATAAGTTTTGTCTGTATAATCGGTATAATGAAATACTAAATTGCTAAAAGTATTTGACGGGTAATACATGCACGACGAAAGGACGGGAAGGGAAGAATGTAATTTTTGGTTATATTTGTTAATCGAATATGGAAATAAATAAAAAAAAAAATTATAGAAAGGAAATAAATATATATATACTATAGAAACTATATACCCCCCTCCCAAAAAAAAAGACTATTGACTGATTTGTGCGTATTTGTTACGTGTATTATATTACTTATTGAAAAAGTTGCATCATAAAACAACTTTTTCAATGGAAAAATATGCAAATACTCCATACAAAATCTTTAAAAGCTGGTTTGTTTATATTTGTTTCACACGGAAGTTAACTAAGTAATTACAAAAAGAAAAAAAAAATAGCAAAAAGTGTAAGTAAACACAAAACACGGGTTTTTCTCCATAACTTCAACAAGACGTGTTTTTGTAGCTCTTTATGTAACTTTAGGGTTTGTTTTAAAGAAAAGAACGAAATTAAATAAAAAATTTCCGTGTATTTATCAGATATATATTTTGAATCTAGTTGTACTTAAAAGAAATAGAATTTATGATACAATACATATATATTAATGTAGTCGGTATAACCTACCATTTGATTTGGATTTAAAAAAAAAAAAATGAATGGCCCAATCTATGCTAAAAAAATTATCTGACATCAGCACCAGTGTTAAAAAATGATCTAACCCTCAAGCTGTTCATTAGAAAAGATAACTTAAAAACTTACTCATCAAATTACAAAATCAAAAAATTTCCTAGTGTGCGGGCCAAAATGTTCATCCGACTCGCATGAAAATCAAAGCACCCCCCTCCCCCGATAATCAAATGGTCCGTCCCTAACGCAGGTATCACAACTCGGTCCGAAAAAAAAATATTTCGCTTTATCGGACGATCATGTCACACTGAATTGTAGTGAACATACATTTCCCTAGGGACGTTTATAATCTTTAAATTGGAGAAAACAATAGAGGGGATACCGTGGATTCTTTAATAAGATAAAGTTAATATAATAGAATAACGTCACAACAATGGTTTAACTCTATCAAATATAAGAATGGTAACTACTGTGACGTCGAACAAATCGAAACGTTGGATTTGACGTTTACCCGTAAAAGACAGCTTCACGCTACCTCATCTTCTGTGAGCTGTCTATTCGGAAAACAACCATTTACGGTATATTAATAGGAAAAAGAAGGGGAACGGGAATGTGTCAAAGAGACAACGACCCAAAGGGGAGTAATACCAACTCAAAACCACCATAAGATCTTCAATGAACGGTGAGGAAACCCCACACCCAACGGCAGGTCGGAGTTGGCTCTTAAATAAAGAGGAATCAAAATCAGCGAAATAAACATCATCCTAGACTCCCACAGACATAAAATGAACTAACTAGAAAACAGACAAGACACACAAAGGTTTAATAAATTTCCTGACTTAGGACAGGCGCGGGTTAAACTAGTTTTATTGGGCCCAAACCTCCCCTATAGCCAATGTGATAAATCAAAAAACAATCGTAACAACAGTAAAATTCAGTTGGCAACAGGAATGAGTCAATTGTGAAAAATGAAACTGAAAGAAGTAAATATACGGACATAAACATGAAATCTCAAGAGACTACTAGCAGTTAACTGACATGCCAGCTCCAGACCCATTACCAACTGACAAATTAAGTTATGTACCCTCAGTATACAGCTTCCATTAAGATCACTTCCTGTGAGGAGTTTAGCATAATGGTTTCATGTATATACCAAAATACATAACCCGTGTCCATGCAATACTGATTTTAGAAATTTAGAATGTGTTTAGTTAAAATGCAAAGACCCTAACAAAAAATCAATGTTAATACCAAAGAAGGCCATACATAATGACTTGACGAAAATACAGTAATTATAACCCTTATGAATTAGACGATTTAAAGATTTTATAAGTTTGTTAGGCGAGTTTACGTATTTTTTACTATTATGTAAAACATTACCGGGGATAAGGGATGTGAAATGCCAAACCTTCACTAGAAAACAAATGCCAAAAAACCAGTTGAAATAATTTTGCCTACACCAAAAGCACATATGGCTTAAGTTAGGGGTCTTTAACATGCAAAAGGCGTGACTTTTCCCCAAACATGAGACTTCGGATTTAACGTCCCCAATCTGACCGGACGGTATGCATGTTTAAACACAACAAGTAAGAAAGAGATTTTTTTTAGATTAAAATATTTACAAAAGGATGTCTCCGAACCTAAAATCTATATACAGATTCTATTCTACAATTTAAACAAACAATCACAAATTTTTTACGAAAGGATATGGAGTAAATGAACATGAGACCATAACGCATATGTTAACTCCAACTGCAATAATTTTAATGAGCTGTATGGCCATTTCGGAAATTAATTCCTCATCAGCAGCACTAGAACCCAAACAAAGGAAATCCATAATTTCAAAAATGTTTCAAATGCATAAAACCAAATGAAATCCGAATAATAATAATCACAAACATATTCTCCTTCCTCATGCTCCACAAGTTCTATGTCCTTGTCACCATCACGGGAACGTGTTGTCTTTGTAACACTTCTTTTTATTGTCATTTGCGTTGTCTGTGTTCCCTGTGTAACAAATGTAACACTCCTGTTGTCTGATTTTGCTGCCTCAGTATCAGTCGCATGTGTTTTTGTCTGCACAGGCTTTGGTTTAACAGGCATTGTAATCACATTTCTTAAGTCTTTTGCTCCTTTCTTTCTCTTTGGTTCAGTTGCTTCTGTGTCATTGTCGTGTGGCCTTTTATTTGACACAACACGGTCTGGCTTGGTAGGCTTCCTTATTATTCGACCTATGGTTAAGTCACTGTCTTCATCATCTTTATTTCTACTTTGTGGCATCTTTTGAGTCTCTTCTTGTCGTACTATCTCCTCATCTGAACTATGGGAGTCTGATTCTTCTTCTCCACTTTTCTCGCTCTCTGAGACAGCCCCTAATAATTCTCCTGGGTCTTGTCCTTTCCAATCATCTTCAAGTGATTCAAGTTCCACGTCTGAATCATCTTTAGTGCTATCATCTGCCTGCTTAGCATGCTTCTTCTTATGGCGTGTCAGATTGGCACGCTTGTTACTTGCGTAGTCACACTTTTCACATTGATATTTTTTCTCCATTGCTTTCAGTCCACATTCCACCAAATGTGTCTTTATTTCCTCGGTGGATCTTGTCTTGTATGGACACATCGGTTATTTTTGTTCATCCCTTGGTGTCTGTTTTGTTTTTGCCATTTCTGAAAAAATATACAAGATATGTACTAAACTACCCGATTCTTAACATCTATCTTCTTATATACAAAATAAGCTCAAGGACTGCAGTTTTTATGACATATCATAGTCCACTAACCATGCTGGTTTTCTCCTAGTTCTAGATTTATTGACATTGTCTGAATTATTTGTTTCTTTGGCATTATCTTGTGGCGTTAATGACAAATTTCCTAAATCTTGATTTTCTGAAAAACTGAAGTCATCTTTTAACATACGATCATTAACTTGAATGCTCTTGTCTTGGAAAAGCGCCGTCTCAGTCATGTTTTCTCCCAATAATATTTGTGCTTCTTTTTTTCTCATTCGATCGACATGGATCACTTGTGGTCTTCCCTTTTTACCACAGTTAACTTTGTAGTTTACATCTGAACACTTTGCTAGAACCTTAAATGGTCCTTTCCACAAACATGCCAACTTAGTAGTGGTTCCTGTTGGAACATTTGGGAAAAATACAAAGATTTTATCACCAGCTGTGAATGTTGACCATGAAAGTTTCTGGTCGTGATAGATTTTTTGTCTTTAGATTGCCCCTTTGACATTTTTTCTAATTTCTTCGTGAGCATCCTCCATTCTTTCCTTAAGTATCCATGCCCATTGATTTTGGGGAATCTGGAAAATACTTCTCGGCATTGCATATTGAATGTCAAGAGGAGTTGTTGCCTCCCTACCTAGCATCATGAAGTTTGGTGTAAAGTTCGTTGTCTCATGTTCCGCTGACCTATATGCCATTAGAACATAAGGCAATTGCTCGTCCCAATTATTTTGGTTCTTATTCATTGAAACAAGAGTTCTGTTGAACCTTTCCACCATGCCGTCTGATTTGGGGTGGTAAGGGGTTGTTCGGGTTTTATTAATTTGTAGTAATTTACACAATTCCTGGAAAAGTTTGCTTTCAAATTGAACACCTTGATCAGTATGAATAACATATGGGACCCCAAATCTAGTTATGACCTCTTCTACAAGTAATTTTGCAACTGTATGTGTCTCCATGTTAGGCATAACAAAACATTCGGTCCACTTTGTGTAATAGTCCTCTACGACTAATATGTGTTTGTTTCCTGAGGTGGTTACTGGTAATTCACACAAAATGTCTATAGCTATGCGCTCCATTGGAAAACCTGACTCAGTAATTTGCATTGGAGCTCTCTTCGTTTTGTTTGGCATTTTCTTTTGTGAGCAAAATGTACAACCTGCAATATATCTCTTAACATCAGTTTGTAAACCTGGCCAAAAGTAATTTTGTCTAATTTTTGCTAATGTTTTACGGATACCAAGATGTGCCGACGTCTTGTTATCATGAAAGTGTGATAACACTGTACGAAGTTCTGTTTTTGGAACTATGGCCTGAAGTTTGGCTTTTGAGCCTTCTATTTGCCTATACAGAATGTCGTCTTTTATGACCAAATAATCAAATTGAGTCCATAAAGATTTTACAATGACTGATTCACCTGGGTTTTTCTTTTGTCTCAACCTATTTACGAACTAATGCGATATCTGAGTCTTCGTCTTGTTTTGCTTTGAAGGTTTCGTCTTTCAATATGTTACTTTCTACCAGTGGTGTGCCATCTGATTGTATTGATTGAGCATTGTGGTGTGGCTTTTGTTTTGTGTCCCAGTCTGGATGAAACCCACATTGCTTACAGGGAATACGACTCATTGCATCTGCATTCAGATGTTGTTTACCTGCACGATGCACTATTTTCATATTGTAAGAACTGATAACTTGCAACCATCGAGCAAGTTGCCCTTCTGGCTCTTTGAAGTTAAGAAGCCATCTCAAGGAACTGTGGTCAGTTCAAACAATAAATTGCTTCCCATACAAATAATGCTTAAAGTATTTGGTGAAATGAACAACTACAAGTAACTCTTTCCTTGTTACGCAGTAGTTTCGCTCTTGTTTTGAAAAAGGTTCGACTTGCATACGCAATTGGTCTTTCTTTACCTTCTATGTCCTGTGATAGCACAGCACCCATGGCATAATAACTTGCATCAGTGTCAAGGATAAAAGTTTTGGAAAAGTCTGGATGGCCTAAAATCGGTGCAGATACTAGCTTTTGCTTTAAATTTTGAAAGGCCTCCTGGCATTCTGCCGTCCACTCAAATTTCCTACCCTTTTCTGTCAACCTATACAAACATTTTGAGATATTTGAAAAGTTTTGAATAAATTTTCTGTAGTATCCACAGAAACCTGTAAAGGAGCGAAGTTCTTTGACATTTGTTGGTACATGATTCAACTACTTTGGTTTTCTCTTGGGTCTGGAGCTATTCCAGCTTCTGAGATTACATGGCCTAAATATATAACTTTTTTAGCAAAGAGCTGGCATTTTTTCGCTTTCAATTTTAAACCAGCGTCTAGTAATTTGTCAAAAACCTTTCTTAAATTTGTAACCATATCATCAAATGATTTTCCCAGAACTATTATGTCATCAAGATAAATGAGACATATGTCCCATTGCAGTCCTGAGAGTACAGATTCCATTAACCTCTCAAAGGTGGTGGCGGGAGCCCCTTTGAGTCCAAAAGGCATTACTCTGAATTCATATAGACCAGATCTTGTAGCAAATGCTGTTTTATGTCTGTCATCAGGGTCACACTCCACCTGCAAATATCCAGCAAAAAGATCGAGTGTTGAGTACCAAGAATAGGCAGAAAGATGGTCAAATGAGTCACCAATGCGTGGCAATGGGTACACATCATTTATGGTTACCGAGTTTAATCGTCTATAATCGACGCAAACCGCAGTGTGCCATCTTTCTTTTTGGCCAGAACTACAGGTGACGACCAGGGACTAGATGAACGGACTATTATATTCTGATCAAGCATCTCTTTTACTTGTTTGTCAACTTCCTTAGCTAGAACATCGGGAAGTCTACGCGGTGGTTGTTTGACAGGATTGCTCGTTCCTGTTTTAATCTTATGTTTTACCAGATTTGTTCGACCGTAATCTGATTCAGAAGATGAAAACAGTTTTTCGTATTCATTAAGTAACTTACTAGCTTTAGAATACTGGTCTTTTGTCAAATTTTCGGCCGATTTCTTGAGCAAACTGTCTAAATCAGTTCTAAGCTCTTTTGTTGGACAAACTATTTCTTGTGTACCATCAACAGAGCTTACAGGGCTCACCTGTGCTATTGTTGTACCAGGGAATACAATTTGAGATTCCTCGGATGGGTTCATCAAACGAACAAAAACCTCTTTACCAGATTTGACCAATGCTCGACCCACTAGAGCTCTATCACTTTTCAAAAATGAATCTGCAGTTTCAAGTCCGAATTGGGCAGTTCCTTTCCCTCTGGTATTTTTACTTTCCCAGTAACAACTATCTCACTTCTTGCAGGGATTTCAACTTTGTCATGGCTTACTAATCTAAAACAGCCAAAAACTCCTTCATATACAAGATTTATTGTCTTTCCATCCAAGCGTAATGTACTACTTGCTAAATCAACTATTCCTCCGTTTGCTCTCATAACATCTAGACCAATTATTCCATCTACAGTCACTTTTGCAACTATTGCCTCAAGTATCATATCCTTTGTATTATCAAATCTTAACACAAAACTTCCACATCCTAAAACTTTTAATTGGTCCCCACTAGCAGTGAAAATTTGTTGATCAGTTTCGATGAAAGTAGGTCGTGCAGCTTTTGAGATCTTTTTATAAATGTCCTCTGATACTATTGACACAGTTGCTCCTGTGTCCACTAAAATTTAGATCTCACACTATGGATATCAACTTCTACATACATGCCTGCCTCTTGTGCAGCAGTAGACATGCCTAGATTGCCCTTAGAGTCATTTTTTACTGCATCTGGCTTACAACTTAAAGGTCTTGCTCTTCCGCGAGCACCTCTTGTACTGTTATTTTGGTAGCCAGATTGAACATAACCTCTCTGGTAGTTCTGTCTACCTCTCTGATTATTAGACCCACGACCTTGGTTACGGTTATAACAAGAAGATCGCCAACTTTCTTTGTAAGACTGTGTCTGTCTATCTCTCTCATTTTTTAACACATTGACATCCTTTTGGAGAGTTGACAGCTTTTCTTGTATATCGGCTATCATTCTTTTCACACTATCATCCGTTTGAGAAGGGACTGGGCTTTCACTAGAGTTTACATTTTTAGTTGTTCGCAAAAATGAACGACCCTCTGTCCACTGACTCTCAGCACGATTGAAAGTTTCTAATTCAACCGCCAATTGAATAGATTCATTCAAAGTTTGGGGTCTTGACTGTTTAATTCGTATTCTCATTTCCGCGTCAGACAATGCCTCTATGAAATGTTGCTTTGCCAAAGTGTACATTTTCTGGTATAGTTGGGTATGCTAAATTTACCAATCTACGTACCGATTGTCCGAGCTCCGGTAGACTTTCAGTTGCTTTTTGACGCTTTTCATTTAACTGGACACGGTAAAGTTTCGTTTGATTCGGCGGAGCGAATCGCTCTTCCAATGCTTTTACAAGAGAAATATAATCTTGTTGCTTTTCGATGGGCAAATCACCGAGAATACCCTGTGCTTGTCCACGTAGAGCAACAGCTAGATATAATCCTTTCTCGTCATTTGACCATTCGTTTTTTCTCCAACAAGCCTCAAAATGGGATTTATTATCCAACCATGAAGACGAGCCATGGGCGTAAATTAGTGTTGTCAATGCTCGGTACCGTGCCACTTGTTTTAATCTGTCCCGTTTTTAAGCTGTTTAGGGCGCACCGTAACTCCAGGGGGTACATTTTTAGACTTATCAATTTCTCGTGAACCTAACTGACTGTCAAAATTATCTTCAAAACGAATACCGTTTTCTCTTTTAAAAGTATGTGTTTCGTCAAGTTGTTCACGTTTGAGCGTCTCATATTGTGCCAATTGTTGTCTCAAAATTCTGATCTCATCATCAATAAAACGAGATGAAAATTCTCTCTCGGTCGGCACTTTTTCAGTTTGATCTGACGGTCTGGCAGTCGCGTATCCAGATTCAATAACACTGCTTAAACGACGACTCTTATCTGTCATAGTTTTAGGTGTTGAAAGATGTCTCAATTCACTAGTTAGCCGCTCAATTTCTGAATCGACTGCTGACATTTCTCCTTCTATTCCAGCGTACATTTTTAAATGAATTAAAGGCAAAAAGAAACAACACCAATTATATAAAGTAATTTATTTAACACAATATAATTTATTCAACAATACTCGAATCCCTTACGCCTGCCACCAATTTTGTAGCGTGTATAGGTTCGTGCTCAAGTCAATTCTTGAGGTCCGAGTATTTTGTGTATCAAATTTAATTTGTTACTGATGTTGTTGTACGATCAAAGGAAATATAATGAATGGGGTATTTAAATGTACTATCAATCAATCAATGTCAACCTGTCAAGATGAGACGTCACTTTAATCGCCTGGCTCACTTTGAACAACAATATATATTATGCACTTGGTTATTTGAGACGGCAGGAAAGACTTGTTCAGTCACTTCTACAATTCCTTTACTCGTACGAGGCCAAGTTTTTACAAGGGCTCATTCAAAGAAAGCAAAAACATTTAGCCCAATCCTTTAATTTCAGCTTCCGCTACATAGACGATGTACTTTCTCTTAATAATCCTAAATTTAAGGAGTATTTACACCAGATCTATCCAAATGAGCTTGAAATTAAAGAAACAACTGAAACACCTACTTCAGCTTCGTACCTAGATCTTTTATTGTATATTGACGAAGATGGACGTTTGAAATCTAAGCTATATGACAAGCGTGATGACTTTAATTTCCCAATTGTGAACTTTCCCTTTCTTAGCAGCAATATACCTACCTCTCCAGCCTATGGAGTGTACATTTCACAGTTGATTCGTTACTGTCGAGCATGTAGTTTGTACAGTGATTTTTTGAACAGAGCAAAAACACTGTCCCAAAAGCTGCTTTGTCAGGGATTTGTTCAACCTTTATTAATTTCATCCCTCAAGAAATTCTATGGCCGTCACCATAGCATCATTGAAAGATATGACGTGTCAGTATCCCAAATGAAAGAGGACATTTTCAGCTAGATTCACGTCTTCCCGGATTTGACTACCGACTTTGACATTTTCCCGGATTGAATCACTCACAGTGTGACGGGTGTTTTTAACAGAGCAGGACATGCTTACCCTTCCGGAGCACCTGATGTCACTCTCAGTTTCACTGGAGTTCACACTGTGAGTGCTTTTGTTCTGAGTGTTGTGATTTCTGTTTCTGTGCCTTGTGTCTGTCTACGTTATTGTTTTTGCGTCTGGCGTCATTGTTTTCTGTGTTCTCGTTTTTGCCCTGTCTTTGGACTTCGATTTTTGTGAATTTCCCCCCTTTGTTCCTTCGGTATTCTACTGCCGTTGTCTCATACAAACCTTTATGCAGTCTATTATTGCTCAGTTTGGCTCAGCTTTGTCTGGTCACTATCTTGGCGTCTGTTAGCTTCCTTTCTATTGAAAGAGCGGGAAAAACCGAACAGTGCGGGCCTTGGTCTGGTTATATACCCACGCGCAACTCGGAACTCTCCATCGTTACCCTTAGATGCATTCCTATAATCGGGAGACAAAAAAAGGGGATTTCCATATTTACATAGCTGCCTTGGATACAGCGGTATTGACGGTAAAGTGCTGAGCCATTTTCATTACAATAGGGAATAGGGAACAGGGAATAAGTAAATGGCGAATAGGGAAAAAAGTAAATAGCGAAAAGGGAATAGGGAATAAGTATATGGCGAATAGGGAATAGCGAATAAGTAAAATGGCGAATAGGGAATAGGGAATAAGTAAATGGCGAATAGGGAATAGGGAATAAGTAACAAACCTGACAAACTTTTTGTAAAGGGGGTTTTAATCTAAGGCCTAAGTTTGTTTATTATGTTTTACTATAATATGTATTCAATTCTTATGACACATATTGAATCAGTCAAACAAGGAAATATATAATCACATGATCTACAGAAATATTATTATCTGATAAGGATGATGAAATATATCATCACTATTTCTTTAGTAATTTTTAGGGCAGATATCTTCATAGCATCTAAGGGATTATGCAAGTAAGTGTTTATTATAATCAAAGACAAAAAATATAGAAATGTTGAAAAGTCAGATACATAATCAGATATAAGTTTTAAAAAAGTACAATAGGCAAGTTACATTTTGATGATAAATAAAAACAGAAAAAGACGATTTCTTGTTATTCTTTAAATTTTTTTTAATGATAAAACATAAACATTTACTGCATTTTTAGTTGTTGTCCAAAGCATGCATTAAAAAGTACTTCGTGAATAATTGTTATGTTGTTATTAAAATTACAGAGTTGACGATAGAGAGGTTTGCTGTTCCATGTACCATGCAGTGGGAGATAAGTGTGTTGGTAAAATGCTTTTTTATGTTCGAGTTTATATATATATATATATATTTTTTCACAAATACATGTTGACAAGAGTATAATATTTATTTGTTTCACACACACACAAGTAATATGATTCGGTAGGTTTGAGAAAGAAATGTAAAAATTAAGAAATAAATTCGAGTAAATTCACATGTAACAAAATCCCCATAAATGCATTTTCAGAATAAGCAAATTGTACTATGCTTTCGTTGTAGTTCTTCATCTTGAAGTCATCATGGGGCCTTCAAAAAGAGAAAATGTCAATACTTCAAATAAATTTCTATCTATTTGACCCTAGCTCTGGTAATAGCCGAAATCACTTGCTTTATTTGTCGAACAAAGCTATTTCTATTTCTATGTTTCCCTTGGTCATGGATGCAAGATTGCCAACATGATTAAAATACCGGACAAAGTACTCTTGCAAACACTTGAACCTTAAATCAACGTTTTTGTATTTCAATTTCGTAGACGAACTTCTCAATATTAGACAAAAATTATTGTTCGCAAATAGGCTACTTCAACAAGGGTATGTTACCCAAAACTTGAAGTCATCCCTCCAGACGTTTTACGGTCGACATCATCATCATGTGGACTGCTATGGGATATCTGTTTCCCATAGGACAACAGATCTTTCCCTTTAAAGCTTGATTATTGTTCCTCTACCGAATTTGACTTTACTACCGGATTTGACATGTTCAACACGGCGGGTGTCTTATAAGAAGCAGGAGATGCTGACTCTACTGGTGCACCTGATCTCACCCATGGTTTTTATTGGGTCCGTGTTGTTCATCTTTGTGTTTGAGTGTCTTCATTTTTCTTTTCTGTGCCGTACCCACGTTGTGTTTTTCCGCCTTACTTTAAACATTTTTATTAATCAACTCTATAATTATAGTAACATCATATACATGTACATGAACAAAATTAAAAGTAGATTAATAGGATCCGGAAACAAGATGACATACCTTATATTAATCCGTATCCAATTAAACATATCCGATTACAATCTATTTTTTGCTCAAGGTGTAGTTTTCCAATTTATTACAAAAGATCAGACATACAAGTAAAAGTGCAATATTTAAAAAATGGAATAGGGATAAGATGTTTAAATGGAGCAAGTAAGTGCATAGGGAAATACGAAAGAAAAAAAAAATAATAAATAAAATAAAATAAATAAATAACAGCTAAATAATAAGTAAATAATAGATAATAAATAAAGAAGGAAAAAATTGAAGAGATGTCAAGAAGAAAATCTTTTACTACTTGAAATATAACTCTGCACATTTGTAAATATCATCTTGTTTTGCTCCAGTGTTAAATTGTCGGAACCGAACAGAAGTAAATCTGTAGTAATAGTTTCTGGAATTTGAAGAGACAGTAAAAATCTTAACCTGATTTCATCATATAATCTACATTGTAAAAGAAAATGTTTCACCGTTTCTACTTGTCCACACGCACAAAGTGGGGAATGTATAAGATTTTTCGAAAATAAATCACTATTCAAATTGCTGCATTTCATTCTTAATTTAGAGTGAAGTATCTGTCCAATTCTAGAACCATGATAATAATATAAAGGTGTTTTACGACTTTACTTTTGAAATAAGCTTTTAATTGGTTTACAGAGGTCATATGTTTAACTTGATCAGGCGATGAGTTCCAGATTCGTACTGTAGAGGGTAAGAAGTAATTTGAGTAAAAAGTCGTTTTTGTTGATATAGGATTGATGTGTGTTATGATTATGTATTTGATCATTTATTCTTGGTAAAATTTCACTTAAATATGCCGGACCCACCAAACACGAAACATTTGTAAAACTTTTTTTTTTATGGTTTTTTTAAAAGGTTAGTCAATAAAAAACGTTACAGAAACGTTTTTTCAACATTTTTCTTAAACGTTTCAATAAAACGTTTTCAATATGTGGCGTTAAACCTTAATAAAACGTTTTTATATGGTTTCTTAGGAACGTTTTTTTCCTTAACATTATTAAAATGTTTCATCAACGTTTTATCAAATGTTTTTATAATGCATTTTGAAAACGTTTCATAAAAAGCAAGATAAAACGTATATTTGAAGTTTCTTTCAGACGTTCTTTAATTGGTCATGTCAGAGACATATATAGATCCGGGGGGACGTTACTTCCATTATTTTGTTGTACGGGGATGAGCCAACAATTCGAGTATAGTTTTTTGCATGATATAGATAAAATTGGGTGCGTTTTTAATTTCTATTATTGTATTATTTTTTTATCAATTAATTTTCAATATCAATCTTTCTCTGTTTTTTTTTTATGATTCTACAATATCAAACCTGCCGGGATAATGCCCGAGGGATAATGTGTTATTGAGGATTAAAATGTCTATCCGCATCAAAATATTTAATCTGCTGTTATTTCATTATGCCACGCATGTGTTTAAGATTAGGGGTTAAAGGTCAGCAACTGATGTGTAAATTCAAATCACAGGCACCAAGCCACCGCACACAAAATGGATGCAAGGAGAACGGAGAAAGTAAGTATTTTACTTTTTATTTATGTAAAGCAGAAAATATCCAAAAGTCATTTGCAAATTAAAAGCAAAGAGAATTGAATAAATTTTCAAAAGCGTTGCCGCTTTCTTCCAATGCATTGACGTAATTATGTAT
Source organism: Modiolus philippinarum (assembly GCA_002080025.1). NCBI lineage: Eukaryota > Metazoa > Mollusca > Bivalvia > Mytilida > Modiolidae > Modiolus > Modiolus philippinarum. Next base: position 1,999 of record MJUU01006123.1, on the reverse strand, counting down.
AACTTGAGACTATAACTGATAACAATACAATATTTGCATTCTACACAAGAATCGCCTGTGTATTTTATGAGCAGTGATGTGTAGTTAGGGACCGACCATTTAACCTGAAGGGGGGGGGTATGGGTTTTTTTTCTGGACAGAAATTTTTTTTTCGCTCTTCGCGTGAAACAAATTATTTATTTTTTGCACGCGTATCAACAAAATATTTTTTTTCAAAATTAACATTATTTTTTGGGGCAGAAAGCCTCATTCAGAAATTTTTTTTTCATCATTTTACCGGGATCAAGTAAGTTTGATATTCGACGTTCGATATTCGACATTCAGAATTATGAATATCAAACTGAATATCAAACGGTAAATTTTTACCGTTTGATATTCGTTCGATATTCATGATAATTGTTATGAAATGAAGCAAAAAAATTTGAATATCGAATGAATATCAATCGGTAAAAAAGCAACGTTTGATATTCATCTTTATTGCAATTAACTGAATAAAAGAAATATGAATATCAAATGAATATCAAACTGAGATTTTTGTCAGTTCGATATTCGTTTGACATTTGTTTCCGGACTATTTATGCAACTGGGATGAATATCGAATGAATATCAAACTGAAATTGTTCCAGTTCGATATTCGTTTGACATTCGTTTCCGGACTCTTCATGCGGTTTACAACGGATTTGAATATCAAATGAATATCAAACTGGGATTTTTGTCACTTAAATATTCGTTTGACATTCGTTTTCGATTTATTCATTGAATGTGCAACGTTGATGAATATCAAACGGAATTTTTTTTCAGTTCGATATTCGTTTGACATTCGTTTCGGGTAATTCATTGAATATACAACGTAGATGAATATCAAATAAATATCAAACAGATTTTTGTCAGTTCGATATTCGTTTGACATTCGTTCCCAAACTATTTATGCAACTGGGATGAATATCGAATGAATATGAAACTGAAGTTGTTTCAGTTCGATATTTGTTTGCCATTCGTTTCCGGACTCTTCATGCAGTATACAACGGATTTGAATATCAAATGAATATCAAACTGGGATTTTTTGTCAGTTCGATATTCGTTTGATATTCGTTTTGGGGTTATTCATTGAATGTGCAACGTAGATGAATATCAAATGAATATCAAACTGGAATTTTTGTCAGTTCGATATTCGTTTGACATTCGTATTCGGGTCATTCATTGAATATACAACGTAGATGAATATCAAATGAATATCAAACTGACATTTTTGTCAGTTCGATATTCGTTTGACATTCGTTACCGGACTGTTCATGCGGTATACAACGGATTTTATATCAAATGAATATCAAACTGGGAATTTTGTCAGTTAGATATTCGTTTGACATTCGTTTTCGGTTTATTCATTGAATGTGCAACAAAGATTAATATCAAATGAATATCAAACTGGAATTTTTTTCAGTTCGATATTCGTTTGACAATCATTTTCGGGTCATTTATTGAATGTACAACGTAGATGAATATGAAATGAATATCAAACTGATTTTTTTTTGGCAGTTCGACATTCGTTTGACATTCGTTTTCGGGTATTTCATTGAATATACAACGAAGATGAATATCAAATGAATATCAAACTGGAATTTTTGTCAGTTCGATATTCGATTGACATCCGGTCCAGAACTATTTATGCAACTGGGATGAATATCGAATGAATATCAAAGTGAAATTGTTTCAGTTCGATATTCGTTTGACATTCGTTTCCGGACTATTGATGCAACTGGGATGAATATCGAATGAATATCAAACTGAAATTGTTTCAGTTCGATATTCGTTTGACATTCGTTTCCGGACTCTTCATGCGGTATACAACGGATTTGAATATCAAATGAATATCAAACTGGAAATTTTTGTCAGTTCGATATTCGTTTGACATTCGTTTCGGGTTATTCATTGAATGTGCAACAAAGGTGAGTATCAAATGAATATCAAACTGGAATTTTTTTCAGTTCGATATTCGTTT
>MJUU01006122.1:4159-32408 GCA_002080025.1 Modiolus philippinarum | reverse complement strand
CAACGTAAAAAATGTGAGTAAAACCTACTTTTTTACTTCTGGAGTGCTAAAAGCAGAGTTTCAATCGTTGTAGAAACAAAAATCGTAAACACGTTTTTTGTCACATGCTCCTGGATAGTAGTTAACTATGGCAAAAAGCCGCAGGTTTTTAAAAAACGTTTTTGAAAACCTGCGGCTTTTTGCCATATCAACTACTGATAAATTTAGCAACAATGATTGGATTTTAAGGTAACTAATTGTCGATAGCCATATATAGAAACTATAATGTACAGATACTTGACTTCTCATGTAATTTCTACTTTGTATTCGAAAAATAATTTAAACTCCCAAGAACATAAACACTTCTATTTCTTATTTCGGTGCTGGCCCGAAAATTGATTTTGTTTGGAAAGCTGCAATATCTAAACTGAAGAAAATTTTCTCAACAAATTAGGAGTATTCACCTCGTGCACAGCTCTGTCCTTAGCTGAATTTTGGCTTTCCTATTCAGATTTCATCAGTAATTCGTTCTCTATCAAATGTTACACATATTTCGGTATATGCATTTCTATTTTTTTTTTATTTTATTTTTTTTTTTTTATTTGCACTTAAGTTGTCGAAATGCTCATATGCAGAAAGTAAATTTACACTAACTCTTGGTATTGATTGATATTTTACGCCAACTTCAGCATTATTTCAGCTATATCGTGGCGAGAACTGTTAAGTTGATCAACTAATTAGAATAAGTATATAAAATATCTGTATAAAACCATAAAGCTTTATATAAGTAAAACAAATATGTAAAATGTTAAAAACATAATAAAGAAATTATGGATTAACTAACAATATTAGAAATTAGAAACTAGTTTAAAATTGATCTTTTTAAATCTTACAAAATAAATCGATTGATTTTAAAAATTGGAACAATTTTGTCGCCAGCGACGTTTGTAAATAGGTCTTTAAGACAATCAGCAGAATAAAAATCACGCCTGATATCGGAAACATCTACACATTCAAATTTTGTCCCCAGCGACGTTTGTAAATAGGTCTTTAAGACAATCAGCAGAATAAAAATCACGCATGATATCGGAAACATCTACATATTATATTAAAACATGTTGAATTGTATAAGAACAATTGCATGGAATACATTAAGGTCGATAATCACTGTTGAGAATAAAACTCTGTGTTGTTCTAGTGTGTCCAATACGACAACATGTCTACACTACCTGTTTCCCCACGGATTTTACCACAGGGACCGACCTGTTTACCGACGTCTGACTGTATTCCATGCAGTTTATTATTTATTTGCAGATCCCATTTTGCCTGCCACGACTTTAAAATGTATTTAACGATCAAAGGCTTCACGTCCGTGTACGGCACTGGACAATCCGCCATCCCGTCGTCCAGTGCATACTACAAAGCCTGTCTTGAACTTCTAAAATACAATAGACCAAAGTCTGGTTTATTCGTTTCTCGAAGAAAAGACGCTGCACACAAGTAACACAATAGCCAATGAAGTAAGAAAAATACAAACTTGAGTAGGAACTGTTACATTTGCAAAGAAAGAGTTGTTAATCTTCAGACTGCAACTGGAAGATATGAAGAGCGGGCATGAAGGAGAGAAAACATCACACATCAAAAAGGGCAGAGGAACTACCTCCTTTGTAATACCTCATACTATGACTTTTTTTTTGCAAGCTCGGTTCATTTCTTTCAACCATGTTTTGAAGGTTTATTGGTTGCTTCATAAGCAAATTTGACGTTCTGTGAGCAGCATTTTGATAGAACTTAACAGTTACCGGAAATCGATTTTGAGGAGAGTTAAGAATACAATGAATCGTGCAGTTTATTTATCAAGTCGAGTACACCCAATTGGGTTTGAAAACGAACGTGCGTGTTGAATTGTGTGATTATCAGTTATTGAAGATTAATTTCAATTGTGGATCCGCCGTGCGCGGTCCCGGCTTATGAATAGGCCCGCAGCATCCTCTTAGCTTTGAGTATGAGTCTTCCTAACAGAGGCCCGGTACCTGGATCGGTTTTCAGGGGCTCCGGCTACAGAGCTGCCGGGCGCGTCCCCAGTTGGTGGATAGGGGAATGCCCTGTCTATGTGGGGTAGTCAGGTCATAATACGGAAAGCCTGACCGCGAACCATTGTAGCCAAACTGTATGGAGAAACGCCACGCTCCATGCAGTATGAAGACACCTTTTATTTTTCTCTACCGCCGTGCGCGGTCCCGGCTTATGAATAGGCCCGCAGCATCCTCTGAGCTTGGAGTATGAGTCGTCCTAACAGGGGACCCCGGGATATAGAAAAAGGACCTAGTATCTCCGGCTTGCGGGGTGTGACCCCTCCTAAACGGAGGCTGACCCCGAGGGTCCCGGGATATAGAAATCGGACCCATTCCGTGGTTGTGCAGGATTAATAAATACACAACCCATCTTTCGGATGGGATGCAAACTCAGGTCCACGTGTTGGAAGAAATGCCACGCTTCCTGCACGTTAAAGAACCCTTGTAGCAAGCCCTTTTGGGGTGGTCCGTAGGTGATCGGCTACAAGGCTAAATTCCCTGACCTTGACGATTTCACCCTTCTTTTCCAGTGGCACTTTCCATACCCCAAAGTGATTATTGATTAACAAACTTGTTCTCGCCACAATATAGCTGAAGTTGGCGTAAAACATCAATCAATCAATATATTTCTCTAAAGAGAGCAGACGCACTGGGTGTCGTATGGAAGGCTAAATTTCCTGCCCATACCCATTTCTCCCCTTTTCAAGTGGCAATCAAAAGTCATTGCCCTTCCTCCTTGATTTCTTTCTTCTTTTACTTACAATTTGTTTTGAATTGATTAACTTGTTTTCGTCCTGATATAGCTGAAATATTGCTCATTGGACGTTAAACTCCAGCTAATCAATCAATCAATCTTCCTGATTTTGGTCTGTTCTTAAGGTAAAATTCCGACCATAAAGGTAATGCCTAAATTGGTAAATGAATACCACTGCTACTAGTAGTTCTCCAAACGTGATGCAATGTTCACAAGATAGGGTTTTGCTTCCGCCGGCAATCACGTTTTCTTCATTTTGGACCTTGGATAGAAGAGCACCAATCGCATAGGCGCTAGCATCCATGTCTAAAATAATAAATTTGTCTTCTCGAGTTGGGTAGGCCAGGATGAGTGAAGATACAAGGGACATTTTTCAAAAGGGAACGAATATCCAAAATATTTATTGGTTGGGGACAATTCTTTAAGGTATTCTGCTTCGCTGGATCGCATTTTATCGCATGCTCTGACACAACATGTCCTAAATACGAGATCTGGAATGCTTCGATCTGTTCTTATGGCTTTTCTTCTGTTTGAGTGCTTTGTTCTTCCTGATTTTGCCCGGCACCTGAATCGGTTTTCAGGAGCTCTGGCTACAGAGCTGCCGGGCGCGTCCCCAGTTGGTAGACGGAGGAATGCCCTGTCTATGCGGGGTAGTCAGGTCATATTACGGAAAGCCTGACCGCGAACCATTGTCGCCAAACTGTGTAAAGAAATTCCTCGCCCCATGCAGTATAAAGATCCCTTCTTCGTTTCTCTAAAGAGAGCAGACGCACTGGGTGTCGTAAAGAAGGTTCAATTTCCTGTGCTTACCCATTTCTCCCCTTTTCCAGCGGCAATCAAAACTCCTTGCCCCAGTCGTCCCTTCCATCTTTATTTCTTTCTTCTTTTACCAACAATTTTTTTGAACTTGTCCTCGTCCTTATATAGCTGAAATATTGCTCATTGGACGTTAAACTCTAACTAATCAATCAATCAATTGCTGACCCGTGCTGACCCGAAAGCCGATTCTATTTGGAACTTTACAATATCTAATTTTTGTAAATTTTGTTGAAACTAAGGAGAATCTCCCTCATGCAAAGCTCTGTCCTTAGCTGATTTTGGCTTTCTATTTAGATCATATTTGGTAATTTGTTCTCTATCAGTTTTTAAACATCTTTGACTTTATGGTCTTCCAAACGTTTAGATTTTATCTGCACTGAGGAGACATAAGTTGTCGAAATGCGCATATGCAGAATCAAAATTCGCAGTAACTTCGGTATTTAGTTATTTGTGGATAACTAATGCAATAATGCAGTTGAATCTGTAAGTACCTTTTATATTTTATACAAATTTCATGTACTTGTACAGTATTTTGGAGAAATGGCTCCGTTTATATTAACACGCTTCATTGAAAAGAAAACAAAAGAAAAAAAAACAACATAAGTTCAAAACATGCAATAAGTAGCCCAGATGACCATTCGGGTATTCGATGAAATTGATCTTTTAAATAGAAGACAAATGTATAAATGCATATTTAGTTAAAAATAAAATACTGTTAAGAAAATCATTTGGAAACTTTTATATATTTGTATACACATAAAAATATCGATTTGTTAATTTCATCGTTTAGTAATTCATTTCCATACAATAACAATTGTAAATTAATAACTGTCTCGGCTAAATCTAAAGTATTAATCTCAGTAAATAAGGTAGTTCTTATCTGATTATATAGTGCACAAGACGAGAAATAATGTTGTACACTTTCAGTTAAACAACCACGTTCGGAACTAAATTTAGCGAACTATAGTTGTTTCTTAAGCTGCGTGAAGAATATTTGTTTATCTATCACCACAGTAGGAATATGATTGTTTTTCATTTAATAGAAAATATTTTTCATGAACTTTCAACTTTAAAGAAGTGAATGTTGGTAATTGGCGCAAGTTCAGATCTACCGCATTCCAAACTTTTATCCCCCCCCGAGGGAACCCCGGGGTATAGACATGTGACCTAGTACTAATCTCCGGCTTGCGGGGTATGACCCCTCCGAAACGGGGCTGACCCCGAGATAACCCCGGGATATAAAAATAGGACCCATTCCTTGGTTGTGCGGGATTGATAAATACACAACCCATCTTTCGGATGGGATGTAAACTCAGGTCCACGTGTTGGAAGAAATGCTATGCTTCTTGCACGTTATAGAACCCTTGTAGCAAGCTCTTTTCGAGTGGTCCGTATGTGATCGGCTACACGGCTTAATTCCCCGCCCCTTTCGATGTCACCCTACTTTTCCAGTGGCTGTCAGAATTTCCCGTCCCATGACCCTTTTCATACCCCAAAGTGATTATTTTTTATCAAATCTGTTCTCGTCTTGATATAGCTGAAATATTGCTGAGTAGACGTTAAACAATATTCAATCAATCAATCGTATATAAACTCAACTTCTTGCATATTTGGTAAGACTTTTTTTAACGCTGGTATAGTTTCGGCATCTGTCCTCCTTAGTTTTTCTGCAATCTTGCTAAAAGCTGCATCGAAGTCTTCGTGTGTATGTCCGACTGGCAGAAAAGATATGTGAACCTACATCAAAGTGTTAAAATTGTATCAAGAATCTTTCTTAAAAAATTTAAATTTACTTGTATGGCCCAACAAGGACATACCTACGATATGTCTATCCCATTAATAAATAAATAAATTATACCAAAGTTAAAATAAATTAACCATTTGTATATGGCTGTTTCGACATTTTATGTCTCATCAGTACAGATCAAGTCAAAATTTTTGGAGGACCAAAAGATGTTTTAAGGATAATGATGCTTGATATTTCTATATTATTTTAGACTTAAAACTTAACTTTCTGCTTCCAGTATGCAGTTGCCTTGCATAAAACAATCAATGCTTACACTTTCACAGCATCTAATACTGGTGCGCGGTGATGCTTGATATTTCTATATTATTTTAGACTTAAAACTTAACTTTCTGCTTCCAGTATGCAGTTGCCTTGCATAAAACAATCAATGCTTACACTTTCACAGCATCTAATACTGGTGCGCGGTCCCGGCTTATGAATAGGCCCGCAGCATCCTCTGAGCTTGGAGTATGAGTCTTCCTAACAGAGGACCCTGGGATATAGAAATAGGACCTAGTATCTCCGGCTTGCGGGGTGTAACCTTCCTAAACGGGGGCTGACCCCGAGGGTCCCGGGATATAGAAAAAGGACCCATTCCGTGGTTGTGCGGGATAAATAAATACACAACCAATCTTTCGGATGGGATGTAAACTCAGGTCCACGTGTATGAGGAAATGCCACGCTTCCTGCACGTTAAAGAACCCTTGTAGCAAGCTTTTTTCAGAGTGGTCCGTAGGTGATCGGCTACAAGGCTATATCATCCGCCCTTTTCGATTTCACCCTACTTTTCCAGTGGCAGTCAGAATTTCAAGTCCCATGGCCCTTTCCATACCCCAAAGAGATTATTTATTAACAAACTTGTTCTCCTCTTAATATAGCTGAAATATTGCTGAGTAGACGTTAAACAATATTCAATCAATCATCTAATACTGATCCCCGTTAAAGCACAATTTAGTTCATTGTTGTGCAATGGTTATTCGACCTATATGTGTCTCTATTCTATCTTTTTTCGCATTACAACAGAAATATATATTGCAATAGCCAACAAAAAGTTTTAAAATTAAAATGCCTATATATTGCAGCAAATAACTAAATACCGAAGTCACTGTGAATTTACTTTCTGCATATGCGCATTTCGACAACTAATGTCTCATCAGTGCAGATAAAATCTAAACGTTTGGAAGACCATCATCTCAAAGATGTTAAAAACTGAAGAGAACAAATAACCAAAGTGGTCTAAATTTAAAGCCAAAATCAGCTAAGGACAGAGCTTTGTAAATAAATTTAAAAAGATTCGTTTTATTATATTTATCATTGTTATTATTTATGAAATATATACTAATAAAAACTGATGTCAGCTAGTGTTTTACTAAAATTATCTCTCAAAATGCACAACAAGTTTGTGTTCATGCGTTGTTCACAGCACCTTTGCAGACAAAAGATGTTCTTCTATTGATTGTCATACTATTTATTGCTTGTATTATTAAATCTCACCACATTAAATATGTTTTGATGGACAAGCAATTCGCAAGACGAAAGTACAAATTTGTTTTTGTTTTCCCTCCAACAGTTGTCAGCTTGTGAGTATAATGTTGGTGGCAGTTTATTTCCCTCTAAAAAAAGAAAAAAAAAACAGTAATTGCAAAAGTATATAGCCCCCGAAGGAACCCCGGGGTATAGAAATAGGACCTAGTATCTCCGGCTTGCGGGGTGTGACCCCTCCTAAAAATCCCATCGAAATCGATGAAAAACATAAATTTTTGCAATCCTGGTCCCTTTTGGCCCTTTATGGCTGGGAAAGGAAACGAGTACCAATAATCTAATAGTTAAGGGCAATATTAATTTTTCATAAGGAATCTATTGAAAACACTGCATCGAAATCGGACTTAAAATATTTGCCCTGTTGAGCCCCATTTATCTCGTGAGCGGTACATGCTACGTGAAATACGTTGACATACTATAGATTGCAAATTTCCTCAGGAGCATACTGAAACAAATCCCATCAAAATCCAATGAATAATTACTTGATTGATAACTTAGATTTAAACATCCAGTGAGCAATATTTCAGCTATATCAGGACGAGAACGAGTTAATCAATTCAAAAAGTGTAAGTAAGAGAAGAAAGAAACAAACTTTTAAGGTAGAAGGGAAACCGGGACAACGAGTTTTGATTGCCACTGGAGAAGGAGAGAAATGGGTAGGGGCAGGAACTTTCTTCTATACGAGTCCCGGCAACTTTTTAGCCGGAGTCCCTGAAAACTGATTCAGGTGACGGACCAATCATTTATTAAGATTCTACAATCAAATATGTCAAAACACCCAATTTCACCCCCTTTTGACCCCTTTTTTAGGAATGGGCGGGACCAACAACACGAAATTAAAACCTAAAATTCAAAGCCTTGATCTTTGGTTCTACAGTATATCGTTTATAAAAAATTATAAGTATTTCTTATGTCATAGAAATAGCAATTTTGATTATTCTTGATTGTATAAAGCTAGTTATGTAATTATTTCACCATCAATAGTCCCGCCCATGTAAAAAATTAAATAAAAAATTTAATTACAAAATATAATAACAATTTTTTAGATAGTATTGTGCTGAAATTGCCAATCAGTGAAAAAGGACTCTTTGTTATAACTTTATTGGGTATTTAACTTTTGTCAAAGTGTATCAGACATTAAATGAAATTTATTTCAAAGGTCCTGGGCAAGTTTTTTTATTATTCGTTTTCCTCGTTTTATTTTTTATGGAAAATGTTGCTTTACTTAATTTATCTGAAGTCCGATTTTTTACATCTAATTCCTGGCAGTAAAGTTGTTATGGTTGGCTTTGCGTCACTGTCCTAAATATAGGATAAGTTTGACGCTTTCAATATTTCATTGGACATTGACTTTAGTCAACTATAGGAAACCGGGATACACTTCCACAAGAATTTGAATATAAGTGGGGGTAGACCTGGGTAAGCTTTAAATTTTCCAGTCGTTTAATTTTTTTCATATTTTCAGAACTGCAACTACATATGTTCATGTTGACTTTAAACAATTTTCAACAATTTTTACCGTCCCGTTTTCTGTCTAGTGGTCATCAAAGATACCCCGTTTCCTCGTATTATTTGGTTCGTTCGTGATTTGATTTTGGTGTATAAAATTTGTATTGGAAGTAAAATTATTTCAAATGCAAAATTCTGAAGTATAATTATATGTGAAAGTAAGCATGAATAATGATAACAAATTGGTATCCATCGTTCTGAAATACATGCGAGTTCTGAATAGTATAGGCGGATAAGTTTACTCTATTTTGATCAGCATTAAAAACGCCTTGTTAAAAAATGAGTCGTTTAATTTTCACCAAAAACTGAGAATAGAAAAAAAACTAGTATGTAAGATATATTAAAATTTTAGAAACTTCCACGTTCCATTTTTTTCTGAATTTAGAATAAAGTGTGTAAAAATCGATAAAATTGCTGAATCTATTATTTAAATTACCTCCCTTGCAAGAATTCTGACTTTTACAAATTTTCATTATTTTTAGATATCATTGAAAAAATATACAGTTAATGCACTCTATAAATAATTGGATGTTGGAATGCTGTTTTTATTACAAAATGAAAATTTATATGCTTTTGGAAAAAAATATTGTTTTAACAATAATTATCGCAATGATTCTTTTTATTTACGTAAGTATTAGAAAAGTGAAAAACAGTGTCATCTCCCCTCTAGTGGTTTATCAAAAAAATTATATTAATAACAGGTTGTAATGACCAAGTGGAAATGAGTTAACAGAGTAGGGAATGGAAACCTTGGGCTATCTTTTCTTTTTATTTTGCGGAACATGGTGCCATCTGTGTTACTCACACGTATCTCGTGTTCAAATTAAGTACGTGTTACCCATAACTTAATGTCATCAATACAGAAGTTTTAAGGTCGAGGTCGCGATCATGTGGACTGCTATGGAGTAACTTTCCCAGATGACAACAGATCTCTCTCATTGCCAGTAAGTTTGTTTTTCCTCTACCGGATTTGACTTTACTACCAGAGTTGACATGTTCAACACGACGGAGATGCTTTCTCTACCGGTGCACCTGATCTTTCCTAAGGTTTTTGTTGGGTCCGTGTTGTTCATTTTTCTTTGTGTGTGTGTCTACCTAAACAGGAACACCATACAGAAATACAAAATAATGTCACGACATAAGTTAACAATAATGCAATTTTATTAAAGAAAAGCATGAGGGGTGTGTAGAAATATTCTGAGTTTTTTATTTCAAGAAAGAAAAGGGAAACTTATGACAGGACATAATTGAACAATTTAACTTAGTATACTAAATAAAATCACTACTGTGATAGAAAAACATGAGGAGTTTGTGTTAAAATATACTGGATTGGTTATGAACTCGTTTTGTTTAATGATGCTAGTGTTTTTTCAGTTTATAAAACGTGGAAAATGAAAACAGCTGTGAATATTTTTAAGGCTAATTGTTCTACTATTTGAAAATTGTTTTGTAACTTCAACGAATGAGGATACTGAAAAACTTTTTGTCAATTCCGATTAAAATTCCTTGCCCCCCCCCCCCCGCATCATCCAATAAATCTAACAGACACTACTTTATTGAGCTTCTTTTGGGCCCATTTTACATTCACCAAAGCCTCCTTCAATACGGATGATCTTGTAACTACTATTCGAAGAAAATCATCGTCAGCTGTGTCTACCGCCGTGCGCGGTCCCGGCTTATGAATAGGCCCGCAGTATCCTCTGAGCTTGGAGTATGAGTCTTCCTAACAGAGGACCCGAGGGAACCCCGGGATATAGAAATAGGACATAGTATCTCCGGCTTGCGGGGTGTGACCCCTCCTAAACGGAGGCTGACCCCGAGGGTCCCGGGATATAGAAATAGGACCCATTCCGTGGTTGTGCGGGATTAATAAATACACAACCCATCTTTCGGATGGGATGTAAACTCAGGTCCACTAGTTGGAAGAAATGCCACGCTTCTTGCACGTGAAAGAACCCTTGTAGCAAACTCTTTTTGGGGTGGTCCGTAGGTGATCGGCTACAAGGCTAAATTCCCCGCCCTTAACGATTTCACCCTACTTTTTCAGTGGCAGTCAGAATTTCCCGTCCCATGGCCCTTTCCATACCCCAAAGATTTATTTATTAACAAACTTGTTTTCGTCTTGATATAGCTGAAATATTGCTGAGTAGACGTTAAACAATATTCAATCAATCAATCAATCAGCTGTGTCTAGTTCTTTGGCCAATAACTTTAATGCATTTCGAAGGGTTGTGTTTGTAGTTGATAAGTCTTGGTCTGTTTTAGAACTAAAGAAAATATGTGAAAAGTAGTTTCATTCATTTATGCATTGACTGACTCGATGCCGATTACAAAATCTTCAAAAAGGTATGTATTTTAAGATTCTCATAACTAGACAGAAATACTTGTAAACTCCATTGACCATGAAACGAAAGTAAACTTCGGAATTCTCTGGACTTTACCTAGCTTATAAGGAATATATCCCAGAGTTCCTTGATTACGTCACAGGGCGGGAAATTTAAACTCATTTTTGCAGTATGGTAAACCCTCGAGAGTTCCGAAGTTAGTTAATTTCAAAATATAGAATTTTGTGGTCTTTGGAGTTGTCAATTTAGTGCCGTTTATACATATGTGCGCACACCTGTCGTAAAGAAAAAAAAAAACCTTGATTTCGAACCTTTTTGTAATAGATGTAAACATTAAGCATTTAAAACTTTCAAGATATATTGCTGTAAGAGTCCACAGTGAAAGTAGGAAAGAGTCTACAGCGATAGATGCATTTACTATTTTTCCATTCATTCGTGAAAGCTTGTAAAATATTAAAGCGCATTGCGGGAATTTATTATTAAAAGTCCTTTCCGTCATGGATGTTTTGGTTAAAAAAAAAGGAAAATCCCACGGATTGATAATAATGTGTTACGCCAACTTCAGCATATTCAGCTATATTGTGGCGATAACTGTTAAATATAATGAACAATATTAATTAATAAATATAGATATAAAATATAAATATAAAACTCAAGTAAAACAAGGGTTTCAAATATAAAAAAAAACATAATACGAGAAATGTAAATTTAATTGTTATAATATTAGAACTTTAAGATAAATACATATAAATCTTTTCAAATAAATTGATTGCATTTTAAAAATTAAACGATTTTGTCGCCAGCGACATTTGTAAATAGGTCCTTAAAACAATCAACAGAATAAAATCACGCCTTTTATCGGCAGGATCTACACAGTCAATTAAAACATGTTTTGTTTCCATTGATTTATCCACTTTTTAGCTCACCTGGCCAAAGGCCATGTGAGCTTTTGCCATCACTCGGCGTCCGTCGTCCGTCCGTTAACTTTTATTCAAAAATCTTCTCCTCTGAAACTACTGGGCCAATACTAACCAAAGTTGGCCTGAATCATCACCATGGTATGCACTTTCAAAGTTGTGATTTTTATGTCCGTAGACCAAACAACATGGCCGATGTTACTAAAAATAGAACATAGGGGTAAATTGCTTTTTTTTGCAAATTACTCGAGAACCGTTACAGATATCAAAAATATGATATGGGGTAAAAATGATCAGCATGATGAGATCTACCCACTGTGCAATTTTGAAGAAAATCTGAAAACCCGTCTGGGAGTTATAGCCCTTTTTCCGTGAAATTTTCAAAATTTTTGCACTTTTAATTTTTATTTCAAAAAGTGTAGCAGATAGAGGTCAAGTGTAAATTGCAAAAATGTTCAGCATACCAAGATCTACCCACCCTGAAATTTTGAAGAAAATCCATAAACCCTTGTAGGAGTTAATTGCCCTTTTTTCACTGAATTATTTAAATTTTCGTAATTTACATCTATTATTTCCAAAATTATAGAAGATGAAGGTTTAGTGTAAATTAATGAAATGTTTACCATGCTGTGGCGAATTCAAAACTGATGTTGAAAATTGTTCCTTCACCGCAATTTTCAAAATGGCCGCCAAAAAAGGCGGGAAAATTCAACATTGTCCGATTTCAATAAAATTTGGTTTCCAAATAGATCTTGATGTTACGAGTTCAAAACCGGTGTTGAAAATTGTTCGTTGACCGCCATTTTCACAATGGCCGCCAAAAAAGGCGGGAAAATTCAACATTGTCCGATTTCAATAAAATTTGGTTTCCAAATAGATCTTGATGTTGTGAGTTCAAAACTGGTGTTGAAAATTGTTCGTTGACCGCCATTTTCAAAATGGCCGCCAAAAAAGGCGGGAAAATTCAACATTGTCCGATTTCAATGAAATTTGGTTTCCATGTAGATATTGATGTTGTGACTTCAAATTGTTTGTTGATCGCCATTTTCAAAATAGCGGCAAAAAAGGCGGGAAAATTCAACATTGTCCGATTTCAATGACATTTGATTTCCAAATAGGTCTTGATGTCGCAACTTCAAAACTGATGGTAAAAATTGTTTGTTGACCGCCATATTAAAAATGGCTGCCGAAAAGGCAGGAAAATTCAACATCGTCCGATTTCAAAGAAATTTGAATTCCAAATAGATATTGATGTTACGACTTCAAAACCGATGTTGAAAATTGTTTGTTGACTGCTATTTACAAAATGACGTCTCGACTTCAAAACTGGTGTCGAGAGTGGTCCTTAGCAAGAACATTTTTATCATAAAAGCCCAACAAAGAAATATAATAAAACATGATCAGACTTTAAAAACATTCAAGATATTGGACGTGTTCGACCTACGAAAGTTTGAGAAACTGAAGATCAACTGTATAACTTACATTGTTACCTTGATTGTGGCAACTGAAAGCCAGGTGAGCAATACAGGCTCCTGGGAGCCTCTGGTTTACCTTTTTGGGGCTATAAAAAAATCATCTTGTCTGTCCGACTGACTGACCGGCTGTCTTTCTATCTATCTATCTTCTATACTTCTTGCCGCCGTGCGCGGTCCCGGCTGAAGAATAGGCCCGCAGCATCCTCTGAGCTTGGAGTATGAGCCATCCTAACAGAGGACCCCGAGGGAACCCCGGGATATAGAAATAGGACCCAGTATCTCCGGCTTGCGGGGTGTGACCCCTCCTAAACGGAGGCTGACCCCGAGGGTCCCGGGATATAGAAATAGGACCCATTCCGTGGTTGTGCGGGATTAATAAATACACAACCCATCTTTCGGATGGGATGTAAACTCAGGTCCACGTGTCGGAAGAAATGCCACGCTTCCTGCACGTTAAAGAACCCTTGTAGCAAGCTCTTTTTGGGGTGGTCCGTAGGTGATCGGCTACAAGGCTAAATTCCCCGCCCTTGACGATTTCACCCTACTTTTCCAGTGGCAGTCAGAATTTTCCGTCCCATGGCCATTTCCATACCCCAAAGTGATTATTTATCAACAAACTTGTTCTCGTCTTGATATAGCTGAAATATTGCTGAGTAGACGTTAAACAATATTCAATCAATCAATCTATACTTCTTGTAAGTACAACTCCTCTTCAACCTAGTGATAGATTTTGATGAAACTTTACACAAATTGCTACTAAATGGTGTATAAGGGAAGCAATATAAGCATTGTGCTTGATAACAAGACTTTCATTTTCAATTGATACCTTCTGTCTAGATTACCATTGGAAGGATTTTCCTCAAACTATACACAAAGGAAGGATACTGTATGACGATGTGCATGAAATCTTAGACCATGAAGGGGAGATAATTTGACTTTGACATAGCTTTGAGTCTTATGCAAAGCTCCTCTTAAACTCTTCTAAACAATTTGATGAAACTTTACACAAAAGAGAAACTTATAATGGAGATATATATGTCTGAAATCAAGCATGTTAGAAAATATGAGTTTGACTGACTTTTCATTGATTACAATTGCACAGATTATCTAGTAAGTTCAACTCATCTTAATCAACTTGAAAGGATTATTTCGAACATTACAAAGGAAAGACAGTTTAAGGAGATGTGGATGGAAAAATATAATGATTGTTGGAAGTTGAGATAATTACTTCGATTTCTCAGTATTTAAATCTACAGATATTATCTCGTAAGCACAACCGCTCTTAATCAACTTGGGGAATTTCAATGAAACTTTTTAACAGAAAGGAAGTGCATTATTTTGAAAAGTGCATGAGAAAATTTAATTATGTTCAGAAAAATTAATTTGACTGACTTTTCATTGATACCTTCCTCCATGATTTATTATTATACAATTTCTAAAGACACAAATCAAAGAGTAGATAATGTAAACTAAAGTTGTAAGAGCCATAAACAGTACAAAATAGTCTACATCAAGGAACCATGAACAATTTATATAGCCTACATCTAAGAATCATGAACAATACGTAGTCAACATCTACGAACCATGAACAATACATTTAGCCTACATCTACGACTCATGAACATTACATATAGACTATATCTAAGAACCTTGGACAAGGTTCTTATACAGAAAATCAGGCTCTTATACAGAAAATCATCCTCTAAGAACCATGAACAATACATTATAGCCTACATCTTAGAACCACAGACAATGAATAAAGTCAAAATCTTAGTACAATAAGACATTGATTAATGGATCGTTGACGTTCAAATGACCACTAATCGATCGTCACCGAGAATCGGATCGTCACTAAGCTCAATAGACATTAGATTTTATTGACCATCAAAATGCAGTTTTGAAGATGCAACATCAAAACCTATTTCGAAACCAAATTTCATTGAAATCGGACAATGTTGAATTATCCCGCCTTTTGTGGCGGCCATTTTGAAAATGGCGGTCAACGAACAATTTTCAACACAGGTTTTGAAATCGCAATATCCATTAGGACGCCAAATTTCATTGAAATCGGACAATGTTGAATTTTTCCGCCTTTTTTGTCGGCCATTTTGAAAATGGCAGTCAATGAACAATTTTCAACCAGTTTTGAAGTCGCCACAGCATGGCAAACATTTCATCAATTTACACTTTACCTTAATCTTCTTTAGTTTTGGAAATTAATGACGAAAAATACGAAATTCTAAAAAATCGGTGAAAAAAGGGCAATAACTGCTACAAGTGCTTATGGGTTATCTTCAAAATTTCAGGGTAGGTAGATCTTGATATGCTGAATATTTTTACAATTTACACTTGACCTCTATCTGTTACACTTTTTGAAATAAAAAATACAAAATGCAAAAAAATTGAAAATTTTACGGAAAAGGGGCAATAACTCCGAGATGGGTTTCAGATTTTCTTAAAGATTTTCTAATCATTTTTATACCCATGTCAGATTTTTTATATCTGTAACGGTTTTCGAGTAATTTGCAAACAATTTACCCCTATGTTCTATTTTTAGTAACATGTATGGTCTACGGACATAAAAATAACAAACTTGAAAGTGCATACCCTGGTGATGATTCGGGCCAAGTTTGATTAGTATTGGCCCATTAGTTTCAGTGTAGAAGATCTTTGAAGAAAAGTTTACGGACGGACGGACGCCGAGTGATGGCAAAAGCTCACATGGCCTTTGGCCAAGTGAGCTAAAAATGGAGGATATCTTAAAGGAGTTTTCAATAAAAGACTTCGAACAGAATGACACGCAAAGATGAGATAAACAAGAACAAAGGGAAATGACGTCTGAAAGAGAAAACGGAAGCGAGCGATGGACTTTTTGGGGGGAATAAATTACCTCAATCTGAAATAGTTAATTTTTGTCATATGATAGTCGTGTATGTCATCATTGTTACCTCGATTATCAATCTGTCGTTAACAAACGGACAAACCGAGCTTTGGATTTCATTACTGAGTAGTTCTATTGGATATACTTTACCGAATCCTTCTTTAAAAAGTAATTCGCACAACATAAGAGTATGATGATTTCATAGCTTTTGTAAAAATTTAAAAATGGTATTTCCATTCCTTCCATGTTCTAGCATTATTATTTCAACTATGACTAGGGCGGGAAAAACAATGTATGTGTACAGACTGTTGAAAAACGCGGATAAAATGTTTTGAGGGAAGAACCAAAAAAAGTTTTGTATTGTTAGCGTATCTATCAGCCTTTATTTGATGACATGAAAGGGAGTTACCCAGTGGTACTTTTTATGAGGGATAACCTTCAAAGGAAATTATTGAAGAGATAAGCGCAGATAGGCATCATAATTTAATTATTCTGGATGATTTAATGCATAAAGTGATAGAAATATTGATATGAAAATATACTTTACACAGGGATATCACCATCGAAGATTGAGTGTGATTTTTATCACACAAAATATTTTTCAAAGGGCTACAAACTCAAGAACAATTGCTTTAAATACAACTTATATAGTATTGATGAAAAATATCAGAGATGTCTGGGGAACTATGAAGATGTAATAGCAATTCTGAATTTCCTTATTTGGTGACAGATCTCTCGGTTAGTTCTAAAAAAAAATACAGACTAGAACTAACATTTTTCCCGGAGAGGACGCCATTATTTATGTCCCTAAAGATTCATAAGAGGTAAATGGTACAAAAGACCTCAAAGTTCACCTAGCATGGTGGTTGTCTCAGACAAATACAATGAGGGGGAGAGAACTGACGCAAGAACAGACGACTGTAACGATAACGACAGATGCCAGCAAAAAGGGCTGGGAGGTCATTTGGAGAATCTGTCGGTGCAGAGGCTTTGGACATCAGATCAGGCCAATTATCATATAAACAATCTGGAGTTGGAAGCAGTCTTCTTGACTCTCAAACATTTTCTTCCACTTTAGTAAACAAACATGTCCTGATACGGTCAGACAACACAACAGTTGTCCAATATCTGAACAAACAGGGAGGAACGAGGTCAATGTCATTGTGCAATCAGACTTGGAATCTCTGGAATATGGTTATGAAAACAAAACAACAATAATAGCTGCTCATATAGCAGGGATTCAGAATGTCCTAGCGGATCAGTTGAGCAGGAAGAAAATTCAAGCAACAGAATGGGCATTGAATTTAGGGGTTGTTTATCAAATATTTCAAGTCTGGGGAACACCATTGATAGACCTCTTTGCTTCTGTCAAAAATTACAAATGTCAGGTATATTTTGCATGGGAACAAGACCAACAAGCTCTAGCACAGGATGCACTAACGATCAGTTGGGACAATTGTTTGCTTATGCGTATCCCCCACTGTCGCTAATCCCCAGGGTATTGAATTACATGATGGCTTTTCAGTGCGAAATAATCCTAATAGCACCCTTTTGGCCAAAACAGATGTGGCTTCCGCAGCTGTTACAACATCTAATAGCTCCACCGTTGAGGCTCCCAATGACAGAAAATCTGCTAGAACAAGGTCAAGGAAAAACAAAAATTTATCATCCAAATCCCACAGTCTTCAAAATGACTGCATGGCTAATATCAACCAACATTTCAAAACAAAAGGCTTTTCTAAAAACACAAGAAAATTACTTACAGCATCATGGAGATCAGGAACTCAAAGAGATTACAAATGCAAATTCAGACAAATCAGTAGTTGGTGTGATCAACAACAGATTGATCCGTACACAGCATCTTTAAATCAGTGCGCAAATTTGTTAGCTCACTTATGTGAGAAAGGTCTCAAATATCGGACAATTGCTGGGTACCGATCAATGCTGTCTTCAGTTTTATCTCCCATTGACAAGATTCCTGTAGGCCAACATCCATACATCATTAGGTTATCAAAAGGGGTGTTTAACAGTAGGCCTCCAGAGAAAAAGTTATTACCTGAATGGGATTTGCGATTAGTGTTGGATATGCTCAAGAAACCTCCTTTCATACCTTCTAAAATTGCAAGGTTGAAGTATGTAACATGGAAAACTGCCTTTCTTTTGGCAATTACATCATTTAGAAGGTGCAGTGACCTCCAGTCTTTTCGTCTAGGAGATGGTTCAGTCAATATACAGAAACAAGGAATAACCTTTTTACGACATGGCTTGTCAAAACAAGATCGTATTAATCATGTAAATTCTAAAATCATCATTCCTGCTTTTCCACAGAAAAAAGCTCTTGATCCTAAAACCGTTCTCTATTGGTACTTGAAAAGGACGGAGGTTTTAAGAGATAAAGCTGACTTTTGAATCATAATTGTTTCTGTCTATTAAAAAAACCCACAATCCTGTTTCTGCACAAACTATATCTTCATGGATCGTAAAAACTATTAAGTTGGCATATAAGCAGGAGAAAAAGTCAGTAGGAAAAATTAAAGGGCATTCAACCAGATCAGTTGGGCTTTCTTGGGCTCTTTATAAGGGAGCAAGTATGAGTGAAGTTATGGACAGCGCTGATTGGGCTAGTCCTTGTACATTTATGAAGTTTTACTACAAGGAAGTTAGAGTCAACTTCCTAAACATATAATTATGTTTTTATTTTTTGTAGTTCACAGAATGACTTCTTCCTCGGCGAGTCGCAGGGGAAGGTTTTACATATGTTGGAGGGAATTATTTTGATGGTTTTTAAAGATTTTGGACACGGAGTCCTATGTATATATATTGTTGTTCATACATGTTGTTCATACATGTATATGGAAAAATAGTAACATAATTTACCTTGTGCAGGTAAGTGTTATTTAGATAAGAAAACCATTTTTACTTTCTGCTTCCTAAAGTATTGCTTTAGAATCAAAAGGAAATCATATGGTACATATGACAGGTAAGAACCTAATTTATAAAATGAAATTCAAAAATTTGTATTCAAATTCAAATTTTATGAATAAATTATACTTACCTGTCATATGTAACCTCCCATCCCTCCTCCCCAGTAAGTTCAACCGGTTTTCTTTAATGGTGCCTTCTTGCGCGCCGAAGAAAACTGGTTTGTTCACCGGAAACCAGAAGTACGTAATGGTACGTCTAACTACCGGTTATCCTGAAACTTTTGAGCGAGTCTAATACCGAAGAGAAATCATATGGTACATATGACAGGCAAGTATAATTTATTCATAAAATTTGAATTTGAATACAAATTTTTGAATTTTATTATTAGATAATTATATCTTTTTTGTATGGTTTACTGTGTTTTAATTGTGCATCTGTTAAATAAGTAAGATATTTTTCTAGGATAGAAAAATGTCCGTGCAAAATATTGTTTTGGAAGTCATTGTAAGGAAATAAGGTCATCAATGTCCCCGAAATGTAAAACCCGTGCCATGATATGACCGTCCCCAAGTTTTTATTTAAAGGTATTCTTGCTTAAATTGAGATGTCATTTGGATTCACTGTAATTTTTTGTGGAAAATATTGTTAGGAAATTATTATTGTACAATGCAATCTCGATGTGTAACGATTACCACAATCTCGATACCAAAATCTGATATATTATGTAATCTTTTCTTGGCACATTTATGGTATACGCATTACTAAGAATTTTTCTTGCAATGCAAATCCTTGACGTTCATTAATCTTAAATATTATACACTTATTTAAATATCTGTGATCTGAATTGCAAACCGTGTCACATTACATTTGAGATTTCGCTGGGTCAACCGGTAAGCGTTGGGTCGCATAGGAAGGTAACCAATGAACAAGAAATTTCGATATAATATAAAAGTTACACCTGGGTCACGCACTATCTAGGGTGGTAATTGTATATTATCTAATTAAAAGCTTCGAAGTGGAGCTTCTCAGTTGATTGAAATGTAATTGATTGATTGATGAGTCGGAGTTAAAACGTCCATTGAGCAGTATTTCAGCTATATTAAGACGAGAACAATTTAATCAATTCAAAACCATTTTGAATAAAAGAAGAAAGAAATGAAGGGTCAGGAACATCCAGAGCAACGTATTTTATGAAAGAAGAAAGAAATAAAGTGTCAGGAACGTCCAGGGCAACGAATTTTGATTGCGATTGGAAAGGGGAGAAATGGGTAGGGCAGGAAATTTAGCCTTCTATACGACACCCAGTTCGAAGTCAGGCTTTCCGTATTATGACATGACTACCCTGCAGAGACCGGCCATTTCCCCTCAGCCCCAACTGGTGACGCGCCCGGCAGCTCTGTAGCCGGAGCTCCTGAAAACAATCTGGTTCCCGGAAAAATGATGTTAAATAAAACAAACAATAAAATCAATAGCTTTCTTTATATCTAATTTATTGTATTTCCCCATTTGTTAAAGATTTTTTTATGAGATCTAAATTAAAATAAACAATATTTTAAAATGTATTTAACAATTAAAGGCTTCATGTCAGTGTACGGTACTGGACAATCCGCCATCTCGTCATCTAGTGCATCCTTGGCTTCCTGGTCAGCAACTGTGTTTCCATAGATCCCCACATGACTAAGGATCCAAACATAAATGACTTTTTTGCCTAATGCTACAGGTGATTTGTAGAATTCCGCTATTTTCAAAATACTTGGGTGTTTTGTTTTTCGACTTTCAATTGTCAATAGGCAAGAAAGTGAATCGGAACAAATCATGAATTTATTTGATTGCGATAAAGCTACAAATTTAAGTGGTGAGTAAATAGCGTTAGCTTCAGCAGTTAATATGGAACTAGAGGGTGGTAATCGGAGAGTTGCTGCACGGTCTCAAAAACGGCTGCAGAAGCCACTCTGTCTCCATCCTTAGAGCTATCTGTGTAAATTTGCAAGTATTCAGGATGTTCAGATTTAATTCTTGCAAAGTCTTGCTGGATAACCAGAGGATTGGTATCAACCTTTTTATGTTTGCGTAGTTCATAATTAAATGTTGGTTTTTGGTTCAGCAATGGAGGTTTTTGGGATGTTTCGATAGGAGCTATTTCATCTAAATTTATATTAGCAGATTCAAGGTGTGGTTTGATACGAAGACCAATGTGGTTTGATACGAAGACCAAAAGGTTGTATAACATTTGGGTGTTTTTCATAGTCAAGTGTAAGAAAACAAAAGTCAATAATTGGTCTTGTAAGAATGGGGTTATTTTTAAAGTCCATTTAAAACCATTGTATGAGCATTGTTCTTTCCATAATTCATGCATTACAAGTACAACAGACAAAACGTTAGATGATTGTGATTTTTCACATAGGGGCAGCTGTGCAATAGTTTTTCAAGAAACAATGCTATTGCAACTTCACCAAAATCAATACAGTGAATGAATTCTTTATTCTCAAAAAGATGTGAATAGTTTGTTAGAATATAGTTCTTGGATAAGATTTTTCACCTAAATGCATGACATTGCCATTTATTATTGTGTTATTTATTATTGTGTTATTTTTTTCTATCATTTTGCATCATTTGACATTGCAAAATTTTCACCATCATTATTTTTGTTTTCAGGTTGCTCTGGTAGAATACACCAATCAAAAAATACAAATGTATACTTAGGTGTATTAAAAGGACATGTCCTGACAATTACCAAGACACCAATAGGAAGACTTGGCAAAGAATTAATAAAAACAAGCATGTTGCATTCTCAACGGAAAAGACATTCAAAATATTGACACGAAATACATCATTAAACAATTCAAATGTCCTGTAAAAAATGATAAAATCGTTATTAGAGAAGAAAAGAAAAGTGAATTAGAAATATATGTGAATGAATACATGAAGAAAATTGTGTAATATTAATTGTTTTATGGTAACAAATGTAATGGAGGGTGACACAAACTGCAGCTATCTTTTCAAACTGCAAATAATACCCCCGTTCCAAGAAATATATGATTTTTGAGTATTTCAGGGAGTCATTAAAATTAGAATAAAAAAATGCACTTCAAATTTAGAAAATGACATTTTAAAAGGGTAATCATACCAAATTTCTGAAAATTACAAAAATCAGAAACCAATTTGACAGATTGATTGATTGATTATTTAGAGTTTAACGTCCAATGAGCAATATTTCAGCTATATCAGGACGAGAACAAGTTAATCAATTCAAAACAAATTGTAAGTAAAAGAAGAAAGAAATAGAGGTGGAAGGGACAACCGGGACAACGACTTTTGATTGCCACTGGAAAAGGGGAGAAAGAGGTAGGGGCAGGAAATTTAGCCTTCTATACGACACCCAGTGCGTCTGCTCTCTTTAAAGAAATATAGAAGGGGTCTTTATACTGCATGGAGCGTGGCGTTTCTCCACACAGTTTGGCTACAATGGTCTGCGGTCAGGCTTTCCGTATTATGACCTGACTACCCCGCAAAGACAGGGCATTCCCCTATCCACCACCTGGGGACGCGCCCGGCAGCTCTGTAGCCAAAGCCCCTGAAAACCTATTCAGGTGGCGGGCCAATTTGACAGAAGGGAACAAATCTTATTTAAGTAGATGCTGATCAAATTTATTTCAGTCTCAATTCACTTCCATAAATTTGCGAAGTACTAAAACCAGATCAAATCAAGGATGAAATCCTTCATACTTCAAATATGTTAATTCTTGTTTTTAATATTCAACTATCTATAACCAATATTTGCAGTCTGGAAATAATAATAAATATGCTACAACCCATATTTTCATTTCCGAGAATTGGTATTTAATTGTTACTCATTTCGGAGATATTTGAATTTTGTATTTGCAAAATCCAAAGTTGTATATTTTATTTCGAAGATCTGATTAAAACCGTAACGTACAAAGTATACCAAAGTACTATTCGTTCACCAGGCTGGACTGTGGCCTCACCTGTTGCCCCCGCTTTGTGTTTTTTTTAATTGAAAATAAAAAAAAATCATATAAAAAATACATTTATTTACATTCAGCAGTATAAATCGTAATCAAAATAGACTTTATATGTGTCCAGTGGTGTATGTTGTTCTAGTTGTATTCCCAGACCGAAAATCCCTGTATTTGTCAACACTGTGAGCCTTCCCCCTCAATTGGTTGTATGTATGTTATCTCCATTTTTTCAAATTCTAAAGTTTTACTGTGAATTTGATCAGAACTCGCATTTAATTAACTTGATATTCATGATTACTCACCTGCTCACTCACATGAACAATAATCTGGGATATGAAATCTCGGAAATGAAATATACATAATCTCGGAAGTGGATTGATTGATTGAATATTGTTTAACGTCTACTCAGCAATATTTCAGCTATATCAAGACGAGAACAAGTTTGTTGATAAATAATCACTTTGGGGTATGGAAATGGCCATGGGACGGGAAATTCTGACTGCCACTGGAAAAGTAGGGTGAAATCGTCAAGGGCGGGGAATTTAGCCTTGTAGCCGATCACCTACGGACCACCCCAAAAAGAGCTTGCTACAAGGGTTCTTTAACGTGCAGGAAGCGTGGCATTTCTTCCAACACGTGGACCTGAGTTTACATCCCATCCGAAAGATAGGTTGTGTATTTATTAATCCCGCACAACCACGGAATGGGTCCTATTTCTATATCCCGGGACCCTCGGGGTCAGCCTCCGTTTAGGAGGGGTCACACCCCGCAAGCCGGAACTACTGGGTCCTATTTCTATATCCCGGGGTTCCCTCGGGGTCCTCTGTTAGGATGGCTCATACTCCAAGCTCAGAGGATGCTGCGGGCCTATTCTTCAGCCGGGACCGCGCACGGCGGCTCGGAAGTGGAAATATCGAAATGAAAAAAATTCTTAGAAGTGATGTCTCCCTGCTGGAATCTATAAACTAACTGTGGATGATGTGTAAATGTTACACTGGTTTAAGTATATAGTTTAATTTGATAATGTTTTTATGTATGACATCATTTTGTAGGTCATGTGAGCTTTTGCCATCACTCGGCGTCCGTCGTCCGTCCGTCCATTAACTTTGATTCAAATATCTTCTCTAAAACTGCTGTGCCAATATTAACCAAACTTGAATTGAATCATCAGCAGGGTATCTACTTTCAAGTTTGTGATTTTTAACTCCGAAGACCGAACAACATGGCCGCTGTTACTAAAAATAGAACATAGGGGGGAAATTGCTGTTTTTTGCAAATAACTCAAAAACCGTTACAGATATCAAAAATCTGACAAATGATCAGCATGAGGAGATCTACCTACCCTGCAATTTTGAAGAAAATCCGATAACTCATCTTGGGAGTTATTGCCCTTTTTCCGTAAAATTTTCGATTTTCTAATACTTTTTGTCAATTAGATTGAAAATGATAGAAGATAGAGATAAACTTTAAATTACAAAAATGATCAGCATAGTAAGATCTACCTATCGTGTAATTTTGAGGAAAATCTGTAGACCAAAGTAAGAGTTATTGCCCTTTTTTGGTCGAATTTTCACGATTTTGATATGTTTTGACTTGTATTTCAAAAACTATTTGAGAAAGAGGTTAAGTTTGAATTGCAAAAATGTTCAGTTTATCAAGGACTACAATTTCTGCCTATGTCCGGCAGGATTGCATCTCATCCAAGATGGCTGCCACTGCGAAACTTGGTTTAACATTGGATCCTATTGGAAGTGCATTCAGAGATCTTTTTCTCTGGAACCGCATGACCAATTTTGATTAAATTTATACATGATAGTCCTTAGGTGGTCCCCATCAAATTTTTATGTTGATACCTCATCCATATGCCTTCAAGGTGGATCGGCAAGTAGGCAAAGGGCGTGAAGAAAAGCGTGGTCGCGACCAATCTGAGTAGTATATAGGTGGATTTCAGGTCGGATTTGAGGTGTTGGAGCCAGACGTGACGTTGACCGGATATGACGTCACCGGAAGTCACGTGACCGGAAGCGGAAGTCACGTGACCGGATGTAGAAGTGTTGGTTGCGCATGCGTAACCGGAAGTAGCCCTATTTGAGGCCCTATTCGGCCATGTTGACCGGAAATGACGTGTTGGAACAACACGTGATCCCGCAGGGGTGTTGTATGACTATTACATGACGCATGTGCGACCGGAAGTGGGCGTAGCCCCATATGTATACCAGAAGTTAGGAATTTTCCCTAGTCGGAACGACTCGGGCGTGGTCTTTCGGATGTTTTTCGGAAGTTATTGTATTTCTTAGGGTGTCTTCTATCACGTCCGCGTTCGTCATGAGACATAACTCTTGATAGTTATTTTCCCGGCATTTTTTTAAAGTTTGTTGATTTCGCCCGAGGCTTAAGCGAGATAACTGATGTTTGTGCTAGTTTATATTTATGTTTGCCAGTATTAAATACGACTCACAAGTACGTTTTTTGTTGTGCTCGCGTGCTCATTTCACTTTTCGGCGGCGGCGGTGATGGTAGTGTCCATTGGTGGTCAAGCGGCGGTGGCGGCGGCGGCGATGGTAGGCCATAGTGGTGGTGGAGGAGGAGATGGTGGTGGTGATATGAAATATTTCATGTGATTCCAGCATTTATTTTCTCAATCCAGAAAGGGTCACTATGCGTTTCACCAGGCTTGTGACTGATTATAACTGTTTAGATACAGACCGCATTTCCCTTCCGCCCTTTCCCAGCTGTCTTTAGTCTATCCTTTACGTTGATTGGTTTTCTTCGATCGACGGTGGGTCACCAATCCAATACATTGCCTTTTATCTACAGCATACTTCCAAGTTTTACTAGCGTCCTCTTCTTCTTAATATCGCTGAACTGTAATTTGATTGTTCAGCATTCTGTTCATTTTGTCCCCAAAACACATCCGTTTTGACGCTGGAGACGTGCAAGAAATCCCTCTCCTCCAATGATGATAAGCGCCACATCCTACCCGACGGCATCAGCACCCTCGCCCATAGCTACTACCGAATCGCCCAAGACTGAGGAGGACGATCCCATCCCCCTCCCCCATCCCAGAATTTTCGAGGTCCGTGAGCCTCGGGAAAAATCCTCTCATTTCGCCACGGGTGCGGATACCCATCCCTCCCTAGATAAATGGATAAGCCCCTAACCAATCTTGAGCTCGAGCGGGCCGTGAAGAATCTGCATATCCCCACTTCAGAGGCGTCTTCATGCGCGACGGCCTACCCGCCAAGCCAAGAGATCTCGAGTGCGGCATCCTGAATCGATCCGGCGGATAAGAATCTGATGGTCTTCGACGATTTGATTTGGTGTCGGTGCCAATGGGAAGGAACTGTACAGTATAAATTTAGTGACAAGACTTGGCTGTCCAGTTACCATGTTTCCATGCTAGAGATTTAGAATTTGATTGACAGTTGGAATAGCAAACCAGTAAGGACTGATTACACGAAATTCGATTTGATAGGGTCTTATGTTTATAGTAGAAGGAATATGACTTGGGATAATTGGAAGGAAAATGACTAAATACCATGCTGCAAGGAATGTGACTGTAAATACAATGAAAGAACCAGTTTTAGTTGGATTATTGTGGACTCAATAGTAGATTAGTACAAAAACAGTAGATTAGATTCATTGATTGACTGACTTTATAAATGGGATTTTGGTGTGAATATGACTGAATGTGATTATGAATGGATTATGTGTGAACATGACTGAATGCTATTATGAATGGGATTTTGTTGTGAATATAGTTTTGGACTTTATGAATGTGATTTAGGATTAAGCAGTAGATTACATGTTGTTTTATGAATGTGTCTGACTGTGGACTTTATGAATGTGGTAAATAAGTTTTGCGACTGTGGAGTGTATGATTGACTAGTATGGTCGGAATGTATGATTTGATTGTGTTTTGCTGTGACTGTTTTATGAATGCTGATTCAGTGTGGATTTATATGTTTGTCTGTGACTGTAATTTATATTATTTGACTGTTTGAGGATGGAATGTGTCTTTATGGATGTTTTTTAATAGATATGTGTGTGTAAAAGTTTTCTTGGAATATTTTTTGGCCAGTACTCATGCTCAACAGCAAAGCCCATCTGAAAGAACGAAGTAGTTACATTTTATATCACAGACAAAACATTATCACAATTTAGTTTAAGGGTCACTTACAATGAACCATGCAGTTTGTTATATGCAAAATCAGACAAGTGTGAATCGGTGAGCTCATTATCATAGTCCAAACAATAGATGCGATTGCAAAAAAGTAATTATTATTGTAATAAAAATCAATATTGGTTATTACAGTAATAATGAATTTTTTATTATTCCCATTAATTGTTTCTACTATGATCATGATCTCACTGATACCCACTTGGTTGATAGTGATATGATTTCAAACAGTTATGTTGATTTGTAGAAAGAATGAATGGAAGAGTTAGTCAACTTATTTCACCTTTATGGATTGGGACAATAATTGTGTTCATGGAGGTCTCCATATTAGTTTTTACTTTGAGTAGAGTTCTATCAAAATCTTCCAAATAGTTAAATGTATCTGAACAGGTTGAATTTAAGGGTCACTAACCATGAACCATATCAGGTGTTTCACATGTGCAGTATTGACCAATTGCGAATCAATAAGATCATTATAATTTTCATAGCGGAAACAATACATGCAACTCATAAAGTAATTATTATTGTCATAAAACCAATATTGTTTGGTACATTTCAAAGTTCTTAATATTGTAATGATTATAATGATCTCATTGATTCCCACTTGGCTAATAGTAATATGTCTTTACAGTGTTGGACAAAATTTCATCTTGCACATTTTCTTAAGTGGCCTTTCTTCTTTTAAGTTTGATCAAAATCTCTTACAGTTTTTGTGAAATATTCCAGTACAACCAGAAACTTGCCGTGATAAATCACTGTGTTAGACATATCATTCTTATAAGGGAAATGTGTATATTTATGTCTTGTTTAATCCATCAACATTCAATCTTTTGCATTTAAAGTGATGCAGTCTACCCCTTGACGTGCATAAAAAATTATGTGGAAAGATCAATCAAGAAAAAAGATATATTCATTTGAAAATTTAAGAGTGATATGTTTATCACAGTGATTTATCATGGTAATTCTTTGGCTGTTATGTAAGTGGTTACAATGGCAGTAGAATACCGAAGAAACAAGGGAAGCGATGACTACAAAACGGAAGTCCAGACATGGCAAAAACGGCAACACAGGAAAACAAAGAC
>MJUU01006121.1:91551-104922 GCA_002080025.1 Modiolus philippinarum | reverse complement strand
CGCATCGCTATTTTGATTCGTAAAATTTTGTGAAAGTTATGGGACTTTGATTATTTCCACATTGTATATAATTGCAAATCTTGTGGACGCAACTCCTCAGAAACTGCAGGTCAGAATTCATTCAAATTTTACAGGATTGTTAGCCACCATTAGTACAAGATCATATCGCGTCGCCATTTCGAGTCTTCAAATTTTGTAGGAGTTATAGGACTTTGATTATTTCCACATTGTTATAAAATGGCAAATGTTGTTGACGCAACTCCTTAGAAACTGCTGTTCAGAATTCATTCAAATTTTACAGGATTGTTAGTCACCATTAGTACTAGATCATATCACATTGCCATTTTAATTCGTCAAATTTTGTGGGAGTTATGGGACTTTGATTATTTCCACATTGTTATACAATGGCAAATCTTGTGGACGCAACTCCTCAGAAACTGATAGTCCGAATTCATTCTAATTATACAGGATTGTTAGTCGTTATATGTAATAGATCATATCACATCGCCATTTTGATTCAACAAATTATAAGGGAGTTATTGGACTTTATCGACTTAATGCATACTACAACATAGGGAGACTTTCTGGACACATCTCATTATACTCCAGCTAAGGGATTTTGCTGAAATTTTGCTTAGCTATTTGCCACCTAATGCAGTTGATCATATCCTGCCGCCATTTTGATTCTCAAAATTTTACATGAGAAATGGGACTTTATTGACTTTTCTGCGGCGGCGGGGGACATAGCTACGCGTAGCAATCTTGTTTATAGGTATTTAGTTCTATTTAAATGAAACCTCTAATGACACTTAAATAATACATTTTGATCCTGCAGCTTAACTGATACCTGTTGTATTATATGCAATTAGTGTAATTTAAGTACATGTATTAACTAGAAGTGGTGCCATCAGAAAAGATGGCCATCCCCGCACGCACCTGTTTGACACAGAAAACAGTCGTTATAGACCCTTGGGGTAATTTTCCTCAACATTTTTAAAATCAAATTATTGATAGTCACTAATTTTACTAAGAAAGTATACAAGGATATACGGTTGCTAGGTATAATTTCCAAAAATGAGTGGTCTTTGAGACTTTCATGAAATTTACCAAATTTGGAATCAATTATTTTGAAAATCCAATTGGTGAAAATGATTGCCCTAATCGAAACAAATCCTAACACTATTGTTGCTGGGTAGAGTTCCAAAAAATAAGTGGTCTTTGACACTTTCAGGAAATTTACCAATTTGGAATCAGTTATTTTGTAGATCCAATTGGTGAAAATGATTGCCTAATAGAAACAAATTTGGAATCAATTATTTTGTAGATCCAATTGATAGAAATGATTGCCCTAAAAGAAACAAATCCTAACAGTATGGTTGCTAGGTAGAATTCCAAAAAATAAGTGGTCTTTGACACTTTCAGGAAATTTACTAAAATTGGAATCAAATATTTTTGAAAACCAATTGGTGAAAATGTTTATCCAAATAGAAACAAATCCTAACAGTATGGTTGCTAGGTAGAATTCCAAAGATTAAGTGGTCTTTGAGACTTTCAGGAAATTTACCAAAATTGGAATCAAATATTTTTGAAATTCAATTGGGGAAAATGTTAGTCCTAATGGAACAAATTACTACATGTATAGTTGCTAGGTAGAATTCCAAGAAATAAGTGGTCTTTGAGACTTTCAGGAAATTTACCAAAGTCGGAACCGGAATCAAAATTCTGAAACTTTATTGCACATCTGCAGACTATATGCAACAATTCTATCACAAAATTAAAACACTTAACCCAAAAATGAAGGAGGAGTTCCACTGAAAAGCTCACAGTTGTCAAAATAGACATCTTGGGGCCTCTTTTTTGCACCAAGACCAATATCAAAAATCCGAAAGCTTATTGCGCATCTGCAGCATATATGCAACAATTCTATAACAAAATTAAAACACTAAATCCAAAAATGAGCGAGGAGTTCCACTGACAAGGTCCATCTAACGGACAGACAGATGGAGGGAGGGACGGGCGGGACCAAAACATTATCCCCGCATTTTCTTCAGAAAATTGCGGGGATAATGAAATTGCAGACAAAAGAGTAATATAAATATGAAAAGTTATAAATCTGAAATCAATGAATGACATCAAACTTAAATTATGTTAATTTGATGTTCAGTTTATTTATTATATTTCAGGCTCCCTTTACAGATGATTCATTCCACAAAATAATCAAAGGTAATACATGTACATAAGTTGTTGTCAATTTTTGAAAGTGTATTTTGAAATTCAAAATCTTAATTGTTATGCCTCTGTGAGGAGTGTATTGTTTATCCTATGTCAATGAAACTTTGTATCAGTGCATTTGTCACACCATAATATTTGTTCCAAAAGACAAAATATTACATAAGATTTGTTCTAATGGATTAAACTCATATACATGTACTGTGAAAGTACTATTGTTCGTTTGGTTCCAATTTTCGTGGATTTCGTGGTCCCCTTAAACCATGAAATTAAGATCCCAACAAAATGCATTTTTTCCTTAGAGTTTTAATGCATAGACTTAGAACCACGAATTTAAGTACCAACAAAATAGTAATATTTACGGAAACCACGAAATTTCATGTTCACGAATAAAAGTACTTCCACAGTAATATTTGTTCCCAAAGGAAGAAATATTATTCCTTTGTTTATGATATTAGTTCTATTGGAACTTTTGTCAAGTGGAACAAATAATTGTTTACACGTTGCTTTCCTGAATTTTAATGCGTCAATGGTTCAATGTGTTGTTGTTGCTTATGTTCACGGCATGGTGGCAGAAAGGGATTACTTTTCTTCATCTTGCCTCTGTTGTCATTACTAAAAATTTCTATCACATTTTTCTTAGGAACCACATATCACAACCTTCTGCAATTTGGCATGGAGTATCAGTATAGGGATGTATACAGTATTAGAAAGTTTGGGATCTCTGACATGCCCATTTCTTGTTTGACAGAACTTAGAATGTTATTTGCAACTTGAAAATTTCTGTCACATTTTTCTCAGAACCACTTATCCCAGCCTTTTGCAATTCAGCACAGAGCATCAGTATGGAGACCTATACCCTGTAGCAGAGTTTGGGGCCTACTTCTTGTTTGATGGAATATTTTTCACTGTCGATTTCTCAAACAATTTCTACCACATTTTTCACAGGAAACACATGTCCCAGACTTTTGGGATTTGGCATGGAGTATCATTATGGGGACTTTTGGAATCTTTTGCTTGGCCATCTCCTGTTTGACAGAATTTAAAATTTTATTTGTGGCTTAAAAATTTCTGTCACATTTTTTTTCTGGAACCACACATATTGTAGCCTTCTGCTATTCAACATTGAGTACAGTGAAACTTGCCTTAGTGGTCATCTTGAATAAGGAACCACCTCATTTCAAAGGCCACCTTATATAGTTCCCTATATAGTATATTTCATATTAATTTAACCTCATTTAAAAGGCCACCTTTCTCAAAAGGCCAGTTTGACTCATTCCAATGGTGACCTCTTAAATCAAGGTTCACTGTACAAGTATAGGGACTTTTACTGTGTAACAGAGTTTGGGATCTCTGGCATGCCAACTTCCAGTTTGATTCAACTTAGAATTTACATTTTTTTTCTTGAACCACATATGCCTGATTTCTGCAATTTGGCCTGCAGTATCATGGAGACCTATGCTGTGTAAGAGAATTTGGGATCCCTAGCATGCCCACTTCCTTTTAGACGGAACTTAATAGATCTTACAAATTTACAGATTTACTCATTATTTTTCCACTGGTGGAAACTATTTCTTTCGTAAACTCCAGTTAATCCAATCATTAGATGATTACATATTTCTTTGTTTTTCCATTTAGTATTACCAGTGAAAGATGTACATAAAATGTGGATATCCTGGCCCTGTCCTCCTGTTGGTGATAAATATAGGTATGGTATAACATTTATCTGTATTTTAAAGATGTAAAATGTAAGATTTTGTCACTCAGACAAAACCGATAAGTCATATAAAGAAGATATTGAATAAAGACAGTAAGAATGTTGGATCACATCTACGTGTAAGTTTACATCTCTTCTGAAACTATTCTGCCAACTAGAACTAATGTTTGTGATTACAGACAGCAATTGTTTCCCTTTATAAATATGTTTAATATATTACATATTCATCTTTTATCCAAGATAATCTTATATTAATTGAAAAAATGATAAATAATAAAATGGAAAAAATTAGAAATTGGAAGAAATATTATACCACATTGAATTAAACATGATCGGTTTCACACTTGCTCAAAGAATCCTTATTTGTCTCTTTCCAACATTTACTGTTTCAGAAGGGGAAGAACTATGGGTTAAATAATTTACAGATTTATTTAGCAAATCTAAAAATTTGGTGTACTCTTTTGATAATATTACCCAAGATGCCTTCATACCTGAAACAACAAATTTAGCAGGTAGGGTCTAGAATGGAGCAGGGAGCAAATCAGAAATGTTGGTTTCTTAGAAAATATTCATGTATGTGGTCTTATAATCATTGGACTGATGAGACATACAGGCTCTTAAGCCTCTTGTTACAATTTAGGTGTAATGGTAGCATTATTTTGAAACACCATGTTGTACAATATTGTTATTTCTAAACAAAACATTTAAGGAATGGCTGTCATTTATTTTGGGCTTAGTGAACCCTAAATTAAATTTGTGACCACAAAGCGGATTATGTAAAATGTGAAGAGCCAAAAATTTTGTTTATAATAGAAAAAAGAAGGGAAACGGGGAATGTGTCAAAGAGACAACGACCCAAAGGGGAGTAATAACAACTCAAAGCCACCATAAGATCTTCAATGAATGGTGAAGAAACCCAAAATAAATTATAGCCATCCCATATAATTTAATATAATGCTGTTTAAATATTCCAAAATGGAATTGTTTTGCAGAAATTCCTTTTGAGACACCAGGTAGACAACAGCATTTTGTTAATTGGAAGTAATCCTAAACTTTGTAACCAATATGAATATGTTTTACATTCAAAATTGAATTATTATAAAATCAACTTTTCATCTCCCTGATGTTGTGTTTTGATTTCAGAACCAAGCCTTTAGATATACTTGATGCTTTACTGACACATGAAGGAAAAGGAAGTGTATTATCTCTCCTCAAGAAAAAGTAAGTTTTCTATGCAGTCATATTCTCTGAATTTTGTTTTTTCAAATATTTTGAGAGATTTATTTTTCAAGAGAGGAAATATTGGCAAAAGAGGTTACAGACTTCTCTTTGTTGTTACATGTACATGATTTCTTTTACAAATCTTCTTTTTTGTTTCCCCATCAAGATTGTAGTATTTTGTTTTGTCCTTTTGCTCCACTGGTAGTAAAAAGAATGGGTAGGTATGTCAAGATAGTTGTAAAAACAGAGATGCATACAAATTTTTAAGTATGGCAACATAACAAACTCATACTCATGACTAAAATACATTTGGTTTAAAAATTTGTCGTAGGTGACCTGGACCTTGATTTTGTGGTCCAGTGACCATGTTAAGTTTTTAATTGTATGAAAAATGGATTATGACCAAGCATAACAAAGTAATTGTAACAACCTTTAGAGAAATATTTACCCCTGAAAGAAAATATTCCAGAAATCCTGTTCAATTTTCAAAATACAGACAAACCTGCTTTAGTGACCACCTGTTTTAAGCAACCTCCTGTCTTATGTAACCAAGTTTTCTTTTTCCTATAATTGTGATTTTTATATTGATCTAACCTGTATTAAGTGACCACTGGTCTTAAGTAATCCTTTTTCAGAGTTCCCGTGGGAGATCACATAAGATACCTTTAACTGTATGTGCTAGCATTTTAATACAAAAAAGTTATGGCATGTAATTTACTCAGGCTCTAAATTCCTGTAATATTTTCAAGGTCTCAAGAAGTGTAAAAATAAAACCTTAGTAAGCTAGAGTCAATACATGTGTGGTCTTTACAAAGTGTACAAGACAAAAATATTAATAACCTTTACATATTTATCTGCTTCTTTCAAGGTCAAATCCAAAACTTGGCAATCCCAACAATTTTCAATTGATATAAAGAGGCAGTTCAATCTACTAATTGTAGTTTTTGTCAATTTTGGTCCACAGGAGGGAAATCCTGATCAGAATAAGGAGTGATCAATGAGTTCCATGGAAAGATCAGTCTGTGAGGTCACACTTTAACTATAGTTTGACAAGACTCGAGTGGACTATTAATCTTGTTTGACAAGACATACTCAATTTACCATTACATTGCATAATTTTCAGGTACAATAATGAGGTTGACCTTGCTATTGTTGAATAATTGTAACTTTTGTTGTTGATCGAACTGCCTCATTGAATGTGTTGCTCTTTTAACACCCCTTACTATTTCAGGGCCTGGGCAGTTGAACTGATAGGAAACATGTCATTTGATGGTCACGATTTCAATACATCATGGAGTTGGTTTTTAATAAACATTCATTTAACTCCTGAAGGACTGAATCATTATCAAGATGTAAGTACATGTATAAAGATTTAGAAGGACTGATAATTTTGTATTTGTTTTATTATTCAGACATGGTCATATTGCCTTCCCTTTTCACCTCTTTGACTTTATTTCTTGGTATTTAAAGCAAATTTTGCATTCCAGTTTTTAAACTGAATTTTGCAAATTTAAGGAGATTAGTTGGCTGGGCCTAAAATTGATGTTCAGAATTGTGGGTAAAATGGAAATTTTTAGCATTCTAGGATAGATATGTTTAGGAAGATATGTTTAGGAAATGATAAATACGACCTATGTGTTATTGTAGTTATAACATGGATAGGCATTATTTTCATAATAATTTTAGCTTGATTGTTAGTGAGGGCTAAAATACAGGAATATAATGTCTACCCATGATAAAACTGCAATAAAGGATAGCTTGCATGAATTATTTCAATTCTTATAATGAAAAATATGGCAATTTTAAAATGGAATGCACCTTCCATATTTTGTCAGATCTGGTGTCAGGTTTTTGTTCTGTGAGGTCATGATTCCAAGAAAATTCATTAGAAGAAACAATATTTGAAAATGTGTGAAATACCACTTTTCCTGTGAGTTACCTGATAGTGCAGCAGCAACGCCAATCGGGAAAAGCAAGAAGGTGAATTCCATTGAAATGGTTATAATTGTGAGCCTCGTATTAGTGTACCCGTTGACATATTTTGACCACATGTGTGAAAAATTTGTGAATGATCACATGAAATTTTTTGCAAGCAAGTTGTAAACACAGTTAAAGACTTACCAGTAGATTTTATTATAATCGCTGCTGCTGTAGATCAATGTGGAGATTCAAGTGTTGCAAGAGATATTATAGTGTCGATGGTGTAGTTTTGCTCTTACAAAAAAGTTCTGTGCTGTTAAAGTTGTTATTCAATTCATTGTAGATCGTGGTGATAGTATTTGAATACCTACACATGCTCAGAGAAAATTTTGACAACCTTGCTACATTTTATGAAGAACAGAAATTGATTTCTCAGACAAACTTCAGGTGGAAGGAGAAGGTGGGTACAAATTACAAACACTCATTACTCATTACAAAACAGTGAAACCTGTTTAAACCAAATTCCCATTACAAAGGTTCTGTTCTATTTAATGAGCATAAAGAAGTTTAGTGTAGCTGTACTTAGAATAAATCACAATTGATCTATAGTCAGGCTTTAGCAAATAAGGAAAATATAAGCTCCACAAGATTTAAGAAATCTGATACAAATTACCAAGAAAAAGAAATTATTTACAATTATCTATTACCTGTTATAATTACATTATAAACCTACTGCCTTCAGTTGAGGGTGTTATGGTAGATTACCACATGAAGAAAAAATATCACATGAAGAAAAATATCACCCGAGACGTAGTCAAGGGTGATATTTTCTCTTCATGTGATATTTTTTCTAAGTGTAGTAATCTACCATAACACCCTCCACTGAAGGCAGTATGTCTTTTATTATACCGAATGCCGTCCTTTTACCTTATTACTGAATAAATGATATGGCTTCTCATAAAAAAATTAAATGTTTTTTAGTCAAGAATATACTATGAATTTAAAACATCTGAACCCACATTTTGTAAACTCTAGCATGTGCCAAATAGATGATCAAAACGGGAAAATGCTAAAATTGAAATAAAGTTATTCTCCGAAACAATTAGTACAATGCTGTGATTTATGATTTCATGATACTGTTGCCTGAACAAGAGATAATTGCAGAATTCACAACATTTAGGTTACCATTTGATGATTTGGAAACCCTTCAAACACAGTCAAAACATTTTTTTCTGCCAGATACTCATGGAACACAGGCACTTGTATCATAAGAAATGCCAGTCCCTCCCTCTCTTCTTCCAGAGAAGGAGGGACTGACATTTTATATGAAGCAGAAAATAGGAAGGGACTGACACTTTTTTATGAAACAAGTATTTACTGGTCTACCTCTGGCGAAAGCAGGTTTGTTTCATAGAGTTGCTGTCTTTCATATCTAAAGATTCTTCGGCTATGACTAAAGACACCTCTGCAAATACCATAATGTATGCTAGCGATAGAAATTTACATAAACCATGAAAACGAAGAACTTTCTGCTTAAGCTACTAAAGTCAGTAAGTAGGACTAAATACTAATCGGTAGATCTCGGTCGGAGATGGTGATATTTTCTGAGTTCGGCAAACTTCCTTCTCAGCATGTGATATTTTCATTGCTGTGCAAAAATATCACATGTTGCTAGGGGAAGCCTGTGATATTTTTGTTGCTACGCAAAAATATCACATGTTGCTAGGGGAAGGCGGAGCAAACAAAAATACTGCAAAATAACACATTGAGGAGAACCAATGAAATGACTGGATTTAATCAGAAATTTACATGAAGTACATATATATATTATAGAATGAAGCTGTAGAATATGTAGAAAGAGTATCAGAAAGTATGCAGTTATTTTCAGAGGAAGATATTCTGACAGGGAGATCACTGTATTATCAATATGATGGAGAGGTATTGTGCTTTTCTGATTTCTTACATTTGTTTAATTAATATTTTGTTAGTGAGGTAAAAAATGAAATCGAAAATTCTTTTATGTAGTTTCATTTTGTTATATGGGCTCACAGAGTGCAAAAATCACAAGTGTTTGTCCCGCCAAATGCGAGAAGTTGGAAAGTGAGACTTATGGATAGCGTTTTCCGTTGGCGTCGTCATGAACAATTGGAAACTAAATGAGAAATAGCAAGCATACCGATTCCACACCCAGATGTTGTCCCTGGTCCCTTAGTCATGCATTAATGATCATATAGTTTTTTGCAAGCAGTTAGGACAGTCTGTACCAGTAGTCCTAGCCACTTGATATTTGACATGCAGTTGCGTCTTGAGGAATACATATTAATTCCATGTCCAGATGGTGACCCAGGCCCCTCAGTCGTGCATGAACAATCACATAAAGTTTTAACAAGCAGTCTGTACAGACTATACCAGTAGTCTTAGCCACTTGATATTTGACAGGCAATTGGGTCTTTGGGAATACATACCGATTTCATTCCCAGATGGTGGCCCTGCCCTGGCCAAACAACATCAAGTTTTTTGCAAGCAATTGGTACTGCCTGCACTAGTAGTCTTTGCCAATTGATATTTTACATGCAGTTTAGTCTTGGGGAGTACATGCCGATTTCAGGCGTAGATAGTAGACCTTGCCTCTTAGTCATGCATGAATAATCAAATTTAGTTTATCGTAGTAGAGCCTGTACCCTTGACCCTAGAGACTTGATATATGACATGCAGATGCATCATAAAGAATACATACTGATTTGCATTCAGATTGTGGCTACGGTCCTCAGTCATGCATGATTAATCATATGAAGTTTTTTGCAAGCAGTCATGCATGAATGATCACATCAAACTTTTTGCAAGGAAGTTGTATACACAGTTAAAGACTTAGATTTTATCATACATGTATCTGTTAACTCTCCTTCTTGAAGGGGGAGACTCCCTCTTAGAAGTATAATCTCCCCCTTTAAATGGATCTCCCTTGCAGGAGATCAAAATCTTCCCCTTACTGCTTCTTCTCCCCCTAAACCTCCCTCATAGACACAATTGGGTCATTTTTTATATACGACCGCAAAAATTTTGCGGTCGTATTATGTTATGGCGCAGTCGTCGGCGTCGGCGTCTGTGGCCAGCATAACTTTGTTTCTAGTGGACGGATCATCTTCAAATTTCAGTATGTGGTTTCTTGGCATAATNGCATGATTAATCATATGAAGTTTTTTGCAAGCAGTCATGCATGAATGATCACATCAAACTTTTTGCAAGGAAGTTGTATACACAGTTAAAGACTTAGATTTTATCATATCTGTTAACCCTCCTACTTGAAGGGGAGACTCCCTCTTAGAAGCATAATCTCCCCCTTTGAATGGATCTCCCTTGCAGGAGATCAAAATCTTCCCCTTACTGCTTCTTCTCCCCTAAACCTCCCTCATAGACATAATAGGATCATTTTTTAGCAGTATTCACAAATGTGTGTTGCTTTCTTGGCAAAATTATGAAATACAATGTATGATGCATAATTCTAAAATCATGGTAGAATTTTGATTTTAGAAATTAATCTAACAGCTATATTCTCTTTTCTTCATTTATAAATGCAAGTTTTTGTTGAAAAAAGGTTGTTACGTAAAATCTCCCCCTTAGATGGGCTGGTATGTGGGAGAACTCCCTTATAGCAGCTACCAAAGGTTAACAGGTATGATTTTATTATAATGACTGCTGCAGAATACCCGTGCGAATATTCAAGCGATGCATGGGGCATGCAGGCCACATCCTGTGTCCAAAATTTATGATTTCATCTTCATTAAAGAGACATCAGTTGTCTGGAACTAAACTTAAAATGCCTTTTTATTTTGTTATTTACTCTCTTGAGTCTTATACATTTACTTCATATCCTCTCATTTTACTTATATACATGTTTACATGCACTGTATTTGTTTCTTTCAGATGATTAAATCATTTCTTAACCATCTCACTCCACAAAGATGTAATGTGGCTTTAATGGCAAAGGAATTTGAATCGTTGGGAGTTTGTACCTCTGAAGAACAATATTTTCAGACAAAGTATGGCTTGTTTGATTTTGATGATGATTTTATGACAAGACTAAATAGTAAGTTTGGCATTTATTTCTACAATTAAATCTGTTTGATGTTTGTAAACTTCAAATCATTTATGCTATGCTGTCAAAATGCTGATATCAAAATCTTGATTTTAAAATGCTTGCTAATATTTGCATATTGAAAAACTAGAATTATGCTGTCTCAGGTGAAGATGGGCATAAATTATTAAACCATTCTATTCGATAAAATATTTCAAGTATTTCTTTGCAGCAAAATAGTTAAAGAATTAAAGTTGTACCCGCATTTGGAAGTCATAAATTGACTTCTACTTGAGGAAAACATAAAAGCAGGGAAGTCAAATAGCTTATTTGGATAGTGTATCATGTAAATCTATCACTGTATTTGAAAATGCATGGTGACTTTAATATGAAGAACATTAAGATAGTTGTTCAATTGCCTAAATTTAGTTTGTATGTATATTAATTTTGATTTCTTTCTGATGTACATTTGCCCCATATCACTTTGTTCTGATTTTTTTATTCAGTGTATGATACATATTTTCTAGGTATAGATACAAACCTAGAACTACATTTCCCTGACTCCAATCAGTATATTGGTAAGTCATTAATCTCTACATCTCAGGTAGATTGGTAGTCTTCTGCCATTTTGAATTTGTTATTTATACTGTTATGGTATGTTATCTGCTTTTTAAATATGCAGATATTTTTATTTGTAATGTATCAATAAATATTATATCAGTGACACAAAAAGCAAAGGACCTACATTGACTTGATTTGACATGTATTTATCTATTAAAAAGATGAAGTGTGGTAATTTGATAATTAAATAGTTTGGAAGGTGATATTTGAAAAAGGGAGATAATCTGATAAAAATATTTTTTATAGATATCACTGTGAAAATTCACATTTCACAAATTATATGGAAAACCAATTCAGTGACCCCCATTTTTATCCCCTCGCCCAACGAAGTTGGGGAGGGGATATAGCATTTTACCCGTTTGTCCGTTTGTCCGTTCGAACTTAAGACCATATATCTTTTGAATAACAAGTCGTAGATGGACAATGTTTTGTCCATGGATGCATCTTGAGGAGAACTTGAGGTTGATATATAGAATAGGTGGATTTGACCTACATTTCATGCATGAGTGACTCAGATTAAAGTTTTTGTAAGAGTCCAGATCTGGGATACTACAACTTGTAGAGGAATAATATTTTGTATGTAGATGCATCTTGTAAAGTTATGAAGCTCCAGAAAAAAATTAAGTCACTTTGACCTTCATTTCATGCCTGAGTGACTTAGGTTAAAGTTTTTGTAAGAGTCCAGATCTCAGATACTACAACTTGTAGAGGAATAATATTTTGTATCTAGATGTGTCTTGGAAAGATCTGAAGCTCCAGGTAAAAATAAGGTCACTTTGACATACATTTCATGCATGAGTGACTTAGATTAAAGTTTTTGTAAGAGTCCAGATCTGAGATACTACAACTCGTAGAGGAATAATATTTTGTATGTAGATGCATCTTGGAAAGATATGAAGCTCCAGGTAAAAATTAGGTCACTTTGACCTACATTTCATGCATGAGTGACTTAGGTTAAAGTTTTTGTAAGAGTCCAGATCAGAGATACTACAACTCGTAGAGGAATATTATTTTGTATGTAGATGCGTCTTGGAAAGTAACGAAGCTCCAGGTAAAAATAAGGTCACTTTGACCTACATTTTATGCATGAGTGACTTATGTTAAAAGTTTTTGTAAGAGTCCAGATCTAGGATATTACAACTTGTAGAGGAATAATATTTTATAAGTAGATGCATCATATAAAGTTAGGAAGCTCCAGATAAACATTAGGTCACTTTGACCTACATTTCACACATGAGTGACTTAGGTTAAAGTTTTTGTGAGAGTCTAGATCTGGGATACTACAACTTGTAGAGGAATAATATTTTGTATGTAGAGGTGTCTTGTAAAGTTAGGAAGCTCCAGATGAAAATTGAGTCACTTTGACCTAAATTTCATGAGTTACTTAGGTTAAAGTTTGTGTTACAGCTTGGATCTTAGATACTACAACTCGTAGAAGAATAATATTTTGTATGTAGATGCATCTTGTAAAATTACAAAGCTCCAGATAAAAATTAGGTCACTTTGACCTACATTTCATGCATGAGTGACTTAGGATAAAGTTTGTGTTACAGTCTGGATTTTAGATACTACAACTTGCAGAAGATTA
>MJUU01006121.1:81341-91501 GCA_002080025.1 Modiolus philippinarum | reverse complement strand
CAACATTTCTTGCATGACTGGCTCAGATTTAAGTAACAAGCCAGATCTTGAATAGTACAACTTCCTTGAGTGCTTATATTACTAGACAAACATTCAATAAACGGCGAGGGGATTAGCTGTCATTTCCGACTGTCCCTTCTCTTGTTAATTTATTTTTTATATTTTTTGAAAGTATGTTCAACCGGTTAAAATATGAGTAAAATAGAAGGAAATCTATGGAACAGTTTTAAAGAAAACAACAGAATATCTGTTTTTCCCTATATATTCATTAGAAATATTTGATTATTTTGATTTCAA
This sequence comes from Modiolus philippinarum, assembly GCA_002080025.1. Taxonomy (NCBI): domain Eukaryota; kingdom Metazoa; phylum Mollusca; class Bivalvia; order Mytilida; family Modiolidae; genus Modiolus; species Modiolus philippinarum. The sequence continues at coordinate 91,204 of MJUU01006121.1, read as the reverse complement.
TTATTTCTAAAACAAGCACGGTGACCCCACTTTTTTAATTTTTTTTATTTCAATGCCAATATAATAAGGAAACTTTCCTGAGAAAATATAGAAAATCTATGGGAAAAAATTTGGAGTACCCATCTACCTTAAAGGTTTTTTGAAAATAACTTATGGCAGTTTTGCATTGCTTATTTCTTGATATTTATAGATGTTAAAATAATCAAACTTTGATAGGTTTTTAAGTATTTATGTTTAGAAATATATACATGTATGAAAAAAAAGAAAATTTCTTTAAATTGTTGTTAGAAAATACACTGTCTCTAAGTACTTTAAAATAGTAATATTGATTTATTTGTAGCCACAGATTTTGATATTAAGCTGGTTGAAGAACAGCAATCAACAAAAGTAAGTTGGTTTGTACCTTTCATACAGACTTTTTTTTTCTCCAAATCCCTAGTTTGCAATCAGATTTTACCACAATATTACTTTGTTTTGCTGCAAATTTAGGGGGGAATATAGGAATCACCGTGTCTTTCTGTCTGTCTGTCTGTCTGTCTGTCTGTCCACACTTCTTGTAAGTGCAACTCCTCTTAAACCCCTTGAAGGATTTTAATGAAACTTTACACAAAGGAAGGACAGTATCTGGAGATGTGTATGAAGGAATGTAAGTATCTGGAGATGTGTATGAAGGAATGTAATTATTGTCTGAAACCAGGAAGGGGAGATAATTTGACTTTTTACTTTTCATTGATTCCATCTTCACAGATTACCTTGTAAGCACAACTCCTCTAAAACCACATCAAGGATTTTGATGAAACTTCACATGAAGGAAGGACACTATATGGACATGTGCATGAAGGAATATAATTTTGTCCAAAACCAGGAAGGGGAGATAATTTGACATAGACTTTTCATTGATTTCATCTGCACAAATTACCTTGTAAGCACAGTCCTCTTAAACCACTTGAAGGATTTTAATGAAACTTTACACAAACAAAGAACACTTTATGGACATGTTCAAGAAAGAATAAAATTTTTGTTGAAAACCAGGAAGGGGAGATAATTCGACTTTTGGCTTTTCATTGATTCCATCTGCACAGATTACCTTGTAAGCGCAACTCCTCTTAAACCACTAGAGGAATTTTTATGAATTTTTACGCAAAGGAAGGATACTATATAGAGATGTGCATGAAGGAATATTATTATTGTCTGAAACCAAGAAGGGGAGATAATTTGACTGACTTTTTATTGATTCCTTTGGACTTTGACAAATTTTTCAAAAAAAAAAACAATTCAGAGGATACCGGGTAAATATTGTGTAACAAAGCTGTTGGAGAGAAACACTTTTTTCACTGTAATCTTCTTGAGAAGTTTTTTCAAAGTGTTGGAACAAAATTTCTCTAAAGTTATAATTTTTGTGAAAAATGTCGAAGAGGCCAAAAAAAGGGTAAATTTTATTTATGGCCGATTTCAACAGAAAAGTTATTTATTGAGGATTATATCATTGTGTCCATATTCATATTGTATCCACACTCATACTGTGTTCACACCTATATTGTGTCCACAAGCAACTAAATTTGCACATACCATATTGATTCAGGGTTCAAAGAGCAGGGGGTATATCTGGCTGCCGTACGACGACAGCTCTTGTTATATCCTAGGAAGTCCCTTTCAGCTTTTTCTTTGCAAAAGAAATTTCAGAACTGTTATATCAAAAGATTTGTAGAAGGGAATTTATCTTTTTTGGAGAATCAAGCTTTTTTTTTAATTTTTTTTATGCTTTATGTTCTGAAGTGTGAACTAAAAAATTGCAGAAAAATTTTTGGGGATTTTTTTTTGTTATATTTACCCTTCTCCAGTTTCTAATTCTCACACAAAAGAGGTTACTAAATATGTACATCTTTGCTTGATTTTCAGAAGTGAACAAAATCCTTCTTCTTGCTCCACAGTATCAGGAAGTATACCATAATACAATTTCTATACTATTTATTTTTCATTTATGATTTCAAATTTTAGTACCCAATACTGCTGAAAGAGAATGAATTTGTAAAATTGTGGTACAAGAAAGATACTAAATTCAAAATTCCCAAAGGTAAGATATTTTATGAATAATTATTCAATGGACATGTATATTAAAACATATGGTGGGGGATTTGAAAAAGATTGAAAAGAAAAGTCTTAATCTGCTTGATAGATAATTGGGGAGGGGTCAGAAGGCATGTAAAAATTTTGGATGGATGGTAAGGTATTTAGGTATAGTTATCGGTAATTTGTATGAGTTTCCTTTGATCTCACGAAGCAAATATTTTTCAGTATTTGCTTCTGCCTGAATAGGAAAAAATATTGGCAAAAAGTATCTTAGGCCACGCCTACTTTGTCAGTCAGAATCGATGAAACATCTTACAGAGACTCTTACCAGATCGTACAAATTCTTTTACTATTCAATACTAATCAATTTAACGATTTGTTGAAAATTAACATTCATTTTCAAAATTTGTTCTATTAAATGATTTAGTTAATTACCGATAAAAAGAATAATAGAAGTTCTGTTTTTGTTACAAGAAATATTGGCTCCAATAATGGACTCGCCCACAAGGGACTCGTCCATTATTGTTCGCCAATATTTCTTGTATCAAAATAAAACCTCCATTATTCTATATTTATATTGTATACTTACACTAAAGATTTAAGAAATCCATTTTGATGTCTGGTTGGACTTTTTGTGTTGCCTGCGTTCACCCAATGGCAACATATAGGGATCACTATGCGTTGTCGGCGTCATCGTCGGCGTCACAAAAAATTGTGTCACAGTTTTCTCAGGAACCATGTATCCCAGCCTTCTGTAATTTGGCATGGAGTATCAGTATGAGGACCTATACTGTGTTATAGAGTTTTGATCTCTCGTATGCCCACTTCCTGTTTGATGGAATTTAGAATATTTTTTACGTAATTTCGGAGGCGACACATGTCTTCCCTGGAAGACTTACTACTAAGTTTTTATTAAAGTGCCGTCTGACACACCCCTACCCCAACCCTCTTCAACCATTTTTGAGACAAGTATATTGCAATATGAACAGAAAGTATAAAATTTTCTTTGCTTGTCATGTTTTGATTGTTTGATAAAAAATAAAAAAAGAATGAAAATGTAAGCAATTATGTATCACACAAAAAACAATACAACCTCTCCAGCAATAAAAAAATTGCATGTATACACAGAAACATATGACAGCAGGTATGCAAGATAATAAAAAAATTGTTAATGAAAGTATAGGCACATATGTGGTGACTTTAAACTAGTTTATGGATATCCAAAATAGTCTTGAATTTTTTCCCGATCTGCATTTACATTTCATGAACAAACAAGGAAAATGCATACCGTATATCAGGATTTTTTCATGTGTGTCCAGTTTTGCTAACTTTGCTGTAGGCAACCATATGCGAATTTTAGCCTCTGCTAAAATTTCACTCAACAGTCAGATGCATTAGGTTGAGTATACAAACGGGAATTATAAACTTAGCAAATTTTCCACTGACCTGTTTAACACGGAAATAGCGAACAAAAGCTGATATACGGTATGGTTTTATTGAACTTTATCTGTGTTAAGGGACCAACCATTTAACTTGAAGGGGGTCATGTTTTTTTTTCTGGACAGAAATTTTTTCATGCTTCGCGCGAAAAAAATTATTTATTTTTTTCACTTGTATCGACAAAATATTTTTTTTTCAAAATTAGCATCATTTTTTTGGACAGAAAGCCTCCTTCAGAATATTTTTTTTTCATCAATTTGGCAGCCAAAATATTTTTTTCGCATAAAATCAGCTCAAAAATATTATTTTGGAAAAAACCATAGCCCTCCCCCCTTTCAAGTTAAATTGTCAGTCCCTAATGTGGTATTGTAACTTACAAACTAAACATATGTAGAACATTTTGTAAAATTTGAGTGTAAAAGACTGTTTACAAATCTAAATCTCTAGATATTACTTTTATAACTTTCAATTCCAATTGAATAAACTAAAAACTGTGCTTTCTCAAAACATGACATATTCATTGAGTACCTGTAAATGTATTTCATTGGCAAAAGATGTTTATTTATGTATATACTTTTATGTATTTTCGTGATATTGACCAATGAAATTGGATGTTACAATGAAATTTGTACTATTTACAAATTTGTAACTTAGACATTGAAGAGAAAAAGTGAGATATTTGATTTAGAAAGAAGGCTTAAAAAGTAAGATAATATAGTAATCGCTCCATCCGTCCGTCCGTCCGTAACAAAGTTGTGTCCGGACTATAACTTTTTTGTCTTTTGAGATAGGCTTTTGATATTTTGCATGTAGATAGATCACTTCAAGACGATGTGTCATGAACCATGATTGTTGACCTTTGACCTTGACCTTTGTCTTCAAGGTAAGATTTTTGCTTTTCTAGTGACAAGTCGTGTCCGGGCTATATCTTTTTTCGTCTTTTGAGATAGGCTTTTGATATTTTGCAAGTAGATAGATCACTTGAAGACAATGTGTCATGAACCATGATTGGTGAACTTTGACCTTGACCTTTGTCTTCAAGGTCAGATTTCAGTTTTCCTAGTGACAAGTCATGTCCAGGCTATATCTTTTTTGTCTTTTGAGATAGGCTTTTGATTTTTGCAAGTAGATAGATCACTTCAAGACGATGTGTCATGAACCATGAATGGTGAGCTTTGACCTTGACTTTTGTCTCAAGGTCAGATTTTTGCTTTTGCAATAACAAGTTGTGTGCAGTCTATATCTTTTTTGTCTTTTGAGATGGGCTTTTGATATTTTGCATGTAGATAGATCACTTCAAGACAATATGTCATGAACCATAATTGGTGACCTTTGACCTTGACCTTTGTCTTCAATGTCAGATTATTGCTTTTGGGTATTACTTTCTGTTTATATCTTGATGATATGATTGTGTCCATACTTGTGTTTTGTCCACACTTGTACTGTGTCCACACCTTCATTGTGTCCACACACTTTTAAATTTACACTTATATACAGCGGGCCCATAGAGATGGCTGCCATCTCTTCGATGTCTAGTTATTTTAGAAAATAGGCTTAAAAGTGTTGGTACTACTGCATGGCCAGTTGTCAAGTTGGTTTATAAGTTGTCAAATTTGATGAGATTTTTTCACATCACTCAAGATAATTAGATTTTATGGTATAAAGGTTATAATATGATATTATTTAAATGCAATTTATGTATTTTTAGGCTATATTTATTTACATTTGATGAGTCCATTTGCATACCAATCTCTTGAAAAGTAAGTTAGTAATTATTATTTACAAGTTAAGTACTTTCTATAATTATTTCTATAAATTAAATTGATCAATTTATATAAAGTTGATACCATACCTGACCATTCTGCATTTTAGAAATCCATTTTATGCAATCTGGATGTTGCCTACTTTCTTGCTCAAGCCTATGGTACCAAAAGGAGGTACATAGGCCACTGACAACACTCCCATCAAATTCTGTTTTAGTCTAGTCTGGTGACATCATTCCATCTGTATCCCTTAGTTTCCTATATCTGTAATAATTCTTTTATAGGTTTACAATGGAATCCTTTTTGGATTCCATTGTAAGGCCTGTCTAAGTATGGAATGTACAGGTTTCCTTAGCGTATGTCAAATATAGCATTTTATCAGCTCAGAGTCTTTGGTTCCTGTTGAGTTTTATTCCAGAGTTCCATGAAATTAAAATTTTCAGCCATTGTAGGTGTTTCCTGTTGTTCCTTTTATTTCATTTGACGTTGGGTGATTTTGTTTGGGCTATCTATCTTCATTATCTGTCTAAGGAAGTTGTTTACAAAGACTTTTAGCCTATTTAGGAGAAATTTTGTTGTTGTTGGATGCTACGCATCCAGATGACAGTGACATTGGATACTGTGGGAAATCAATCAAATATTTCTCCTCTAAATCCATGAAGCCAATCGGAAACAAAACTGTCATGATAGTCCTTGAGTCGGCCATTTTGAAAAATATGTCTAGCAAATCAGAACCTCATCCAATATGAACTTAGTTTGATGCTATGGGAAAACATTCATTTTCTCCTTTGTAGAAAAAAAAACAATTGGACCCAACTTAGGCAAATTGGTCATCAGATGGTCCCCTAAAAGAAAGGTGACAGTAGCTGTGCAAACCATCAAAAAAAGCTGCCAGCTGGGAAAATACTGGTAGTTTCATTATGAATCATATAACTCTATGTCTATTATCAAACTTGAAAATGAAACCCTAAAACATTTGGATTATTTTGACTGTCTATATCAGCCATGGCCCAGGTGAGCAATACAGGCTGTTGAGAGCCTCTTGTTTAAATTTGATATTGGCTAGCGTTTTTATTATTATTATTTTTTTTTTGATGTCACTGAAATCTAATCTATATTTAACTTGTGTGTCTAATTTTGTATATATCTGAGGTTTATTTCTAAGATATTTGAACAAACAATTAAATCTTTGTAAGATTTTGAACTTCAAATTTCAGCTGCAAAAGATAAGAGATTGATGGAAATTTAAGGAAAAAAATGCTTGCTGCAGCCACCTTTTTGCAAAAGCTAGCATGGCTTGAGAAGAAACAATTTTTTTTTAATAGCCTAAGTTGTTTTTTGTTTATTTCCAGTGCAACCATGTTTGATGTTTATGTGAACCTGTTAACACAGACACTGTCTGAAGTGGCCTATCCTGCAATCATGGCTAACTATGAGTAAGTATTTTTTGTAAAGGTGTATAGATAATTCTCTAATGATATCTCAAGTTAAAACCTGTTTTTACCCATTAGCTAAATTTTCATATTCAGCTTATGTTAAATAAAGCCCCGTGCTATTTCCCACCAAATGCTTATCATTTATCATTACAGAAAAAGATTACACCACTTTATCCCGATTATTTATATATTTTATCCACTCTATATAGTTAAATTTTAAAATTTTAGAATGCTTGACAAGTCTCGAAATCAAAATTAAAAAATTTAACTATCTCTAGTGGATAAAATATTGTAATTAATGAGACCTTGTGGTGTAATCTATATATATCCTTCGTTTTTCTATGCCATTGTTGTTGAAGACATATCACAAATGAAACTAGAAGATTACATGCCTCTTTGATAGGGCTTATGTATGTTAGATACTTATGATTTGGTAAAAAATCTTCCCTGTATTAAGGTAGATAGACAGTAATATTCATATCCATGAGATTTTGTTGTAAGTCGGCACAATTGAAGAACAAATCCTACTTACCCAAAATCTGTAATAAAAAGTATGGGTCACCATGCTTACTTTTTAGCTCACCTGGCCAAAGGCCATGTGAGCTACAGTAGTTCCTCTCTTGAGAGGCCACCCCTACTGCAATGAAAAACTGGCCTTTCAAATGAGGTGGCCTTCCATGAGAGGATTCTCTTCTGACCATTCCCATTATGATAAGTTTAGAACTAACAAGCTCTCTTTACCTCTCTGTTTATGAGGAAGATTACAATACAATGTTAAATATCATTATCTCACATTGCCAGTTTCTAAATTGAATATATAGAAATCTTACAATTTTGTGGGATTAGGTAAAGATTTTGAAGAAAAATTGCAAAAAATCATATTTTGTATCTTTGACATTCTATTTGTTCTTTAAATCGTGTTCAAAGAAATTTTTTCAATAAATTTGCAACAGGTATTGTCATTATAGCTTCAAAGAAAAAATTAAATTTTTGATTATTTGAACACAGATTTTAAAGGGAAATAACCCATAACGGTAAAACGGTATTAAAAAAAAAAACAATAAACAAAAAGTGACAAAACCAAACATGAATTTTCTTGATCTGATGATGTTTTCTCAATTATCAAAACATATTTATGGAATGGAGTAAAATATTAACAGCTTAATTGGGCCATTTAGCAGTACAGGTAACCTATGTAATTTATGAATGGGTTAATTGACATGTAAACATCGCCGAAGTCGTTAATTTGTCAAAAAGAAGTGATAAAGCTAATCAACTTTGGGGCCCAGAAAAGGACAGAAAGACAGCTACAAGATATAATTGTTGACATTTTTCACAAAAATGTTTTTTTGAAAACTTACCGTCTTGTCTCGATTTATTCGACGGCCAAAATTTTCGACACTTTTCATTTTTTCAGAAAAGTCAAAATTTTGATATCTTCAATTTTTCGACCATCTTCAAAAATCGTCTGATGAAAAAAATCAAAGTTGATTGATTTGAAAGGAAATTACAATAATTATTTCAAGAACACTGTTCAGGATGTACAAACATCGTTTTCTTTGTTAATATTATCAGTTCGTTACCTTATATATTCAATAAAATATTTTTCACATGTTTTATTTGAAAAAGATCGTTCTAGACATGAATGGTTTGTTTACTTCCTTGTTCAAAGGGAGATAAATGAAGGTCACTTCCTGTATTTAAAAAAGAAATTAATAAGTAATTTCAAAGCATTTGCTTAATGAATAAACTGAAATTATTAAATAAAATTTGTATAAAAATAGGATTTTTAATTTTCCATTGTTATAAAGTACATTAAAAGTGACTGAATGGTCAGTGTCAGGTGATAGTCACGTGATTGGCGGCCATTTAAGGTATTACCCACGCTTGGCACTTGAGTAAAGTGTCGCCTTTAATTATATTTCAGGGCCTCAATTAGGAGTGGATATGGGATAGATGATATTACAATAAAACAATATGACAAGCTGTTGTCAAAACAAGTGTCCCAAGCCCAAGTTAAGTTGTCAATTAAATAAATTGCTATCAAAGTGAATTCATGTCTTCTATTACTATACTTGCTTTTTTAATTAATAATCAACTCCACTTCTGTTTTCTTTGCAATTTTTATTGATTTCCCCGTATTGTACCCCTGTAAACACATTTTTGTTAAAAATAGAAACCGGAAATCATTGTTTGTTCTGGATCGATACACAACAAAGTGATGACCTTTTTATGACAGCTTGTGTGTACAAATAACTATGACATCTTAGTAAAAGCTAATTGCATTGTGATTAAATGGGTTTTATTAAAATTATCTTATCATAATAATGGCAATACACGAGTCTAATGAGAGAAAATCAGAAAACCTTGATCACGTGATTCAGTCCAGGTAAAATGTAAACAACGTGTTGTTGAATAAGTTTTAATTAATAATAAAACAATAATAAGTTTGAATAGCTTTATTTAAATAATAAAAACAACACAAATACTGCATAGTTTTATTAAAAAGATATAACAGGCATTCATAATAAGGTAACTGTTACCGGCAAACATTGGGACTGATGACATAAGCGCCGATCGCCGATTTCTGTTGAAATCTGCCCTGAAAATATAAAAAAATCATATTTTTCGACGTTTTTTCAAAATCCCCAAAAAGTGGTGAATCTGAGTGTCGAAAAATTCGAGTAATTACGGTATTATATGTGACCTAAAGAACAAAGGTCACTTCCAGGTCAAATTTTCAACAACTTCCGGTTTGATCGCAATTTGTAAACAGTGAGTGTTTGGCCGTTTATACGAGGTAAAAATAGTCATTTAGACATGAAAAGGGTGGCCGCTGGACGCGTCAGGCGGGTGGCCGTCTATATGGGGTCATTTTGTACATAAAAATGTTAATGCAAAGGAAATATGGTCGTATAAACCGGGTGGCCTCCCAAACGAGGGGCCGTTAAGTAGAGGGACCACTGTATTGCCATCACTCGGCGTCCGTCGTCCGTCCGTCCGTCCGTCCGTCCGTTAACTTTTATTCAAAAATCTTCTCCTCTGAAACTACTGGGCCAATACTAACCAAACTTGGCCTGAATCATCACCAGGGTATGCTCTTTCAAGTTTGTGATTTTTATGTCCTTAGACCAAACAACATGGCCGCTGTTAC
>MJUU01006121.1:48542-73524 GCA_002080025.1 Modiolus philippinarum | reverse complement strand
CATCTATTATTTCCAAAACTATAGAAGATGAAGGTTTAGTGTAAATAAATGAAATGTTTACCATGCTGTGGCGAATTCAAAACTGATGTTGAAAATTGTTCCTTTACCACCATTTTCAAAATGGCCGCCAAAAAAGGCGGGAAAATTCAACATTGTCCGATTTCAATGAAATTTGGTTTCCATGTAGATATTGATGTTGTGACTTCAAAACCGTTATTGAAAATTGTTTGTTGACCGCCATTTTCAAAATAGCGGCAAAAAAAGGCGGGAAAATTCAACATTGTCCGATTTCAATGACATTTGATTTCCAAATAGGTCTTGATGTCGCAACTTCAAAACTGATGTTTAAAATTGTTTGTTGACCGCCATATTAAAAGTGGCTGCCAAAAAGGCAGGAAAATTCAACATCATCCGATCTCAAAGAAATTTGAATTCCAAATAGATATTGATGTTACGACTTCAAAACCGATGTTGAAAATTGTTTGTTGACTGCTATTTACAAAATGACGTCTCGACTTCAAAACTGGTGTCGAGAGTGGTCCTTAGCAAGAACATTTTTATCAAAAAAGCCCAACAAAGAAATATAATAAAACATGATCAGACTTTAAAAACATTCAAGATATTGGACGTGTTCGACCTAGAAAAGTTTGAGAAACTGAAGATCAATTGTATAACTTACATTGTTACCTTGATTGTGGCAACTGAAAGCCAGGTGAGCGATACAGGCTCCTGGGAGCCTCTGGTTTAAACTATAACTTCTGGATACAATTTTTGTTCCCAGAAGTTCCAAAAATGTACGAGACTTAAAAACCATATTGATGTTCAGCTTGGATTATAGAGATGGACGCCATTTCTATACATCTAGTTATCCAGTTTTTTCAATCATTATTCTTTTTTATTTCAAGGAAGCTTCAAGTTATGGAGACATGATGAAACATCATATGAAAGGACAAGCTGTACCATCTGATCAACAGTTTAAGGTATGTTGCATGGTTTCCATTGTAAATATGATAAAATATTTCTACTACTACATGTATTTATTTTATTTCTTCTATTTAGTCTTTAGCTATATTTATCAATTTACATTATACAGTGTATAATTGAGTCCTGGTATCTTGGTTGGTAAAATTATCCTTGATATCAGCTAAGTTGATTTGATGAAAATGATTACATGTCTGCTTAAAACTCTTCTAATGCATTTTCACAGCACATGGCAACATGTTGGAAAACTTGTTAGAAATTGACCTTGTATGATTCCTGTGCAAATGCTGTAGATTCAGAAATTAATGTGTTCATTTTTATTCTGACCAGGATGAAAAGTAGACGAGGCAAGACTTGGGAATAGCCTGAATGATCACATTAAGTACTGTGAATTCATTTAATTTCATGGGTACCAATTTTCGTGGGTCGAGAAAAAAAGACATTTCGTGGTGTATGTAAATTCGTGGATTGCCACTTGTTCCAAGAAAAAAAAAAATTATAAAATAAAGATTATAAAATTCATGGCTTCAGTGCCTCTAGTATTGATGTCAAAACACCAAAATTCAGAGCTGTACCTGTAATTAAAGTGTCACCTGCAATTAACAATTCATCGTAATGTGTAGATATTTTGTAATTAGGTAACCATCTGACATAACCGTACTCCATGCCTTATTTATGAATAGACACCTGTATTGATTGCAAAATAAACATGTCTTTTTCAGCAGAAGATAATTAAAACTTTAAAAGTTTAATTAAAAATATGATATAAAAACTGAATTGAGATGTTCTGTAAATCAACACTTTAGCGTAATTAATAAACAAAACAGGAAGCCAGTTACCGCTAATTTTATTTACTGGGAAACACTTGGAAATAAAGCATTTTTAACTTTATTTTGCTGCTATTAAAGGTTCAAGAGAATGCATATTTACTTATTGTTGGAGATATATCAGTTAGTTTGGGGCTCAGGTACAAGTGCAAGGTTTACATGGCCTTCGTTGATCAGGTCCTTCATTATGTTTATTCATTTGTGTTTGAAACTTGCACAAGAAAATCACATTTCGTTGAGTATTTGAATTCGTGGTTTGGGGACACCCACGAAAACCACGAAAATTGGTACCCCACGAATAAAAATGAATTCACAGTATTTGGAAGGCAGTTGTTACAACCTGTACCAGTAGTCCTAGCCACTTGATATTAGAAATGAAGTTGCATCTTGAGGAGAAAATTTTGATTCCATGCCCACATAGTAACCATTTCCCCTTATTCATGCATAAACGATCAAGTTTTTTTGCAAGCAGTTAGGACTGCCTGTACCAGGGCCTTAGCCACTTGATATATAGACATGCAGATGAATTTTGAGGAGTACATACTGATTTGCACCCAGATGGTAGCCCTGGTCCCTAAGTCATGCATTAATGATCTCATCAAGATTTTTAGAGCAAATTTTCAAGACAATTAAAGACTTAGATTTTCATTAAAGGCCATAATAAAATAATTCCTAGATTCTCATCCATTTTTTCTCAAAATGTGGGACAGAAGGGTGAATTTTATTTTATACATTTTATCACATGTTGTGAAAAATGCTGTCAATTTAAAAGAAATGTACCCCAATGGACAAAAAATCAAAATAATTTTTTGAGATGGATGAAAAAAATTGGGGCAGGTGGAGATGAGAATCTAGGATATTTTTTATTATGGCCAAATGGCTGCCGCTGTAGATCTACATTGTATGTACATTTTGCAGGTGACACATATCCTGTGTAAACAGGTTATTATCATTTGGAGCTCTTCTATAGTAGGGGTAGCTCTTTCAAAGGCTTCTTTATGATCAGTGCAAATTGATACATTTTTTTGTAATTTTTATGCCTCAAGATTGGGGAACTGGGGCATATTGTTTTTGTCCTGTCTATCTTTCTGTCTGTGTGTCCAAAACTTTAACAGTAGGGCGGTTCGTTTCTCTTGCCCGGGTTAGACCGTTTGCTTCCGGTCTATTCTGGTTTTCATTCGTTTCTTAATTTGAGTTCACCCGGGTTAACCCGGGTTAGACCGTTCTGAAATGAGTGGCGCACTCGGTTTAAAGATGGAGGACAAAGTTTAATTTGAATGAAACTAAATGCAACAAGAGTAATTATTATTTGTTAAGTTATTGTGGTGAATCTGCTTTAAGAATTTAACATCTAGACGAACATTTGTGAAAAAACAAATACAATATGAGCATAAAAACACATCAAACCTGAAATGTACAACAAATGTTGGCGCATATGACAAATGCCATAATATAGTTTTTGAATAAAACAAGTTTTAATGCTGTAGCAGTTTTCATAACTGAACATAACTTGAAAAAATGAAAATGAAAATAAGTAATTAGTCCTTGATAGATAAGTAAATAAGCAGAGAGTAAATTGCCCCTCCCCAACATAATTGTCCGCCTAAGAGGACAATATAACATTATTTTATTTTAGGATAAGGCCATGAAAAAAAAATTTAGTGGTTCTCAGGCCCTCCCTCATCTAGTTGCAGGCTTGAAATCAAATTGCAGCCTGCACTGAAAAGGAGATTGATCTTGAGGGCAATAGTTTCACAATTAATATTGATAGGTGCCATGTAAATTATGCTATCATTAATTGTTTATGAAGTGCAATTTAAACAATACTTCAACTTAAAAAAGCATCAAACCTGAAAACTAATGAATGATTTGGATCATTCACACAGTTAAAATTCATTCAAAGCTAGTGGTCAATGCTTGCAAGTGTGATAGGGCTGTTTAAATTTGGAATTAATTATTAGTCCACTAATTTTGTAAAAAAAAAATCTGCACTTTTTATACATTTATTTAATCATTAAAAGTTTATTAAAGTAAAAGACAAACAGATATTTACAAAAGTGTATTTAGATATCAATTAAGATTATATAAAGAAAAAGCAAAAAACAATACCAATCTGAAATTTAAAATTATAATTACTGTAATCTTTGTTTCTGACTTTACATATTTATTCTAAAGTGTATTGATTTGCGAAATGTACATGTATATAATTCACCTGTACACAAGTAACCTTCACAGCTAGTAATGTGTTACCCAACTATAAGATACATACAATACACAGGATTGACCTTTCAATAGAGGTCAGTTCATATTCTTGAGCAATAAAAAGGTGGCAATTTAACCTGAATTAAATTCACTACGCAACAGAAAAAGTTCCTATCATTCTGTCATAAATAGACAATATTTTCAGTTTCTCCAATTTAAAGAATGTACAAAATTATATATCTTTTCTTGTAAATCATTAATATTAGCATAAATTTTCATTACTGTAGAAATAAAATGACATAAGTAAACATTGTAGTGCTTTCTTTGTAAATGCCCAGTGGCACAAAGAAGATCAATCTCCTTAAAAAGCCCCTCATTGACCCTCTTTTTTACCATTTCAATAAAATAAAAACAAAAAATCACCTCCCTCACTATATCTTTTCTGGTTTTTACAATGTAAAAAGCTGCTTCATCTATTTTTTGGCCAATAAAAAGATAAAAAAAATCACCTCCCTCCCTCATCAGTTTCAATGAAAAATGGCCCGAGAACCAATTAATTAATTTTGTATGGCCTAATAAGATAATTTGTTTGGTGTATAGAAATGAGGAAAATTCTTCCTCCAAAAAAGCTTTAACTATTGAGCTATTAAAGATAGACTTATCATACTTGGCAAGTACATGTATATAGATCTTGTAAAGAGGAACATAAATACGCCCCCAAAAATAGGTCAGGCCAAAGGTCAAGGTCACAGAGTCCTAGATTCCATTTTCATGTTTTGTATGTAAAGAAAGATAACTCCAACCAAAATATTAAGATTCCATTTTTCAAATTTATTAAACTAATACTAGTGGTGCTGGGGGCATATGTAGTGTTTCACAAGCATATCTTGTTGTAAAAGTAATGTATGTCAGAAAAGGATGACTCATAATGTAAGCATTTGTTACTGAACATTTTTTGAATTGTGTCATATCAACTGGTTTCAGAAACTAACACGAGAAGTTCCAAAGAGTTCCATGTATTGTCAGCAATACAGCCATAACCTATCCAATGCCAACTCCACACTGACAGTGTACCTACAGTCAGGACCAGGGACAATTTACAAATCTTGTTTGAACCATTTATTACAGGTAGGTATATATATTCTTTCTCAGGTAGGAATGATTTTTAAAGTATTTCTTCACTCAAGGTAACAAAAAATTTTATTTTTGACATGCAATCATTGGCTTTACTATCAATTGTGAAGAAATATTTTTCGAAATTAAGAGCTAGCTGAATGAGATTTTTTTTCTGCAATGAAAAGCGTGTAAAGCACAAAAAAAAAGGATAAAATAGTGGAAAACCTCTCTTAGAAATTTAATCAGTGAAAATTAGTCATAAAGTTAGTTTTCATTTAACAAATTTATCAGAGTTTAGTGTTAGAACCATTTTTCTCTCACCATTTTAATTTGTAAACAGGAAGAAAAAATTCAATGGTAGTTTTTAATGATTTTAGTAATATCATATTATTTTCAACACCATCATTAAGGTAATAGGTATGTAAATAGTGCTCAATGTTTCCACATTTTGATAAAATTTATCATGCTAGTGCATCAAAGGGAGCTGGATATCAAAATGAGAAATATTTGGTTTTAGCTACATTGTATTTTAATGTTTTGAAATATGACCAATTAAAAATTTAAGCAGTAAATTGTACAGAAAAATAGTACAATTATCTTCTTTAAATTGTGCTCTTTTCAAAAGGCATCATACAATTTTTCTACAAAAATGAAATGTATTAAAAAATAAAATTTCCGTTTTGATGATGTAAATTTCATACAGGGTCACCCAATATATTTCCCCGGTATAAATAGTTGAATATAGAATAGGCTCACCAAAAGTGGATTTTCTCGATTAAACCACCGTCAAAATGGGGACGTCTTGAATAAAGGTTATGATTTATGAGGAATCTGAACGATGAACCTCTATTCAGCAATATATACCACAAAAATGAACTTGACCATATAAAAAATGATAACAATAAAACAGAAATTTCTTTAACAACATTATATCAGTTTTTCAGAAAAATTGTAGGATACACTTTGAAGCAACAATAATTTAAAGAGGAAATTAAAATTATTTTATGTTCATTCTAAAGCAAATTTATAGTGTTCACCGATAGTGGCACTGAATAATGTACCTCTCACCTTAATACTCATATAACTTAACCATGTTGTAGTATTATATAAATGTAACTATATATAGGATGCAACAGAGATAAAAAGCTTCATAAGGTTTACATATACATGTATCTTATTTATTTAGGCTAGAATTAAGGAACCCACTTTTGATGTTCTGAGAACCAAACATCAACTAGGCTATATTGTGTATTCAAATAACCTGACAACAAATGGTATACTGGGAATGTGTATAGTTGTTGATTTCCAAGCCAACAAATTCAGGTATTCTTCCAATAAAATATTTTATAATATTTTCAAAGTTTATATCTCCTTTTCATGATAAACTTTCTACAACACATTCACTTGATGTATATTTCTCTTTTCCACTGATTCTGTACAAGACCACAACAATCAATAAGTTTACCCAATATCCTACAGTTTGACCTTACCTTTTCCTAAGGTTATAAGTTCAATGTAACATTTTCTGATGATCACCTGAAAACTTCAGTCACTAATTCCAGTAATCTGTGACTGCTGCATTGATGACTGAAGGTATTGACCATTAAAATTGCTCAACATTCTGATTAATCATGGCTTATGCTGCATGTTGTTTGTTAGACATATGAAATGAAAATGTTTGTTTGCATGACATACTGTCAATCCACTTTTCTTTGATGGAAAATAAAGTTGTGTAAACCTCTAATTTTCTTGATAGTTGTTTGTTTGCACTGGAATCTGCATCTTAAAGTTGCAAAAGAAAAATATTGGCCCCCATCCAAGCCAGGAAAGGCCAATGCATCCAATTGCCCCATGCAATTAAGACCCTCAAAAGTTGGAGAGATATTAATATGGAGTAGGAATGATACAACAAATACAGTGGAACCTGTCTAATCGGACACACTGTGGGACCACAGAAATATGTCTGATTAGTTAGGATGTTGGAATAATCGGATTTAAAAAGCATTTGAAAGCTGTTTTTGGGACTAAATATATGTTGTATTTTGCAGGATGTTGGAATACTCAGGTGTCCGATTAGACAGGTTTCACTGTGTTCATTTATTCTGATGATGAATTATTTTCTTTTACAGTATGATTGAGGTAGATAACCACATTACACAATTTCTGGCAGATTTTAAAGTTACCCTAGATAATATGACACAGACAGAGTTTGACAACTTGGTAAGGACACGGGCATATTTTATTCCACCATATTTCGGGCTCTGCACCAAGATGTGGATGACCTATAATTTACAGTTTGTCAGTTTCTCTCTCAACAATTTTTCCATTAAAAAATTTCTTCGTTTGTATGAAAGGGAATGATTTGATATTTTTTCTGAAGCTCAGTATTGAGAATTTTATAATGACTGATTTTCATTTCTACCTAGCAACTTCTTTTTGCTTGCAGATACTTTGATGTTCTTTGTTACCGAAGATGGAAGAAACTTAGATTTAATTCTAATATTATTGTTTAATTTTTTCAAAACAACAAAGTTCTATACAGTCGACATTATAAGTTGGCTATCTCTAAGAGATGTCTGTCTCTATAAACATGAGAAAGGATTCTTTCTTAATCACTTGATTTTATTTCATTACTGCACTTGAATAGATTTACACGGTGGCGTTTTCTAAGAAAAGAAGACAATCTTCAAATGACCACTATCACATGATGGTCATCCATGGTCTATTTCATTTTACCCTATTTGCGAACTCTACAAGTGAGATTCAAACAGTGGGTGTCTCAAAATATATAAAATAGAAGTCACTTTTAGGTTCCTTGGTATCTTCCATTTGTATCATATTGTTTATTTGTTGTTTTTTTGTGTTACCATCTGTAATTACCATCACATCAACATTTTGAGATGTACAATTCTATTTCGTTTTTCTCTCTTTTAAAATGGAAACATCAATACAAAAATTTCAATGATACTCATTTCGTAGATACATCTAACAGACAAGAAAAACTAGAGACTCAGAGACTGAACCTCTATCACTCACATAACAAAATGCTTAATGGTAGTTTTTTTTGTGCTCTGCGCTGACGAAAGTTTTCTGTCGAATCGGAACAAATTGAGCAATATTTGTAAAGAACCTTCCCAATATCATGACAGTTTAATTAAATTTGCTTCAATAGCTAGAGCAGATGATGAATTAGATGTTTTTCCCATATTAGTCAATGTTTAAAAACTAGCGGCCATGTTTTTCGTCGGATCGGAACAAAATGAGCAATTATTGTTCAGGAGCTACCATACAACATTTTTGTAAAGTTTGTTTGAATTTGCTTCAGTGGTTTCAGAGGAGTTGATGAAAATGTGGAAATCTAACGGACAAACAGACGTCGGACAGTCTCCAAGAGATGGCAATAACTCACACGGTCAGGTGAGCTTAAAAAGAATATTGTTTTCAATAATTGTATCCTAAATACGAGTGCCATAGTCGATCGAGTACACTTTTACAAAGATCAGAAAAATTGAAAAAAAAAACTCATAAATTCATTGTAATGTTTTTATTCCTTATATGTGTGGATTTTTCGGGCTATGCTTCCTGGTCACCTTTCGGGGTGTTTGCCCTTACTCAATGAGGTCTCAGGCAACCCCAGATCTCTTGCCTTTTTGTGCTTCCACGTCATTAGAACCCTAGCTACGCGCCTGTAACCCATCTATTTGTCCAAAATTTCTTTGCTTATTTGAGTTTGAATGATTTTATACTTTATTAAAATTTTAAAATGGCTTGTTGTATCCAGTATTAAAACAATTTTCAGATCTATCAGTGCTACTCAAATGATTTTCTGCTCTATCATTCAACTACTAAAATGAATTTCAGATCTATCATTATCAAAAATCTGTATTAAAAGTCACTTGTTTTTTTTTTTTTTAATTACAAAAATGTTAGGACCTTTGTTTTTTTTATGCCCCCAGATCCAGGATCGGGGGGCATATTGTTTTTGTCCTGTCTGTGTGTCTGTGTGTCTGTCTGTGCATCCGAAACTTTAACCTTGGCTATAAATTTTGAACTATATAAGGTAGACTTTTGATACTTGACAAGTGTATAGGTCAAGTCAAGAGGAACATAAATATGCAAAAAAATTAGGTCAAAGGTCAAAGGTCAAGGTCATAGAGGTCAAAAGGGGGTAAAAATCGGAATCTGGGGGCATTTGTAGTGTTTCACAAACACATCTTGTTCAAATATATCATAAGCAGGATATGACATGGGTAATCCGTTTTTCATGCTGTATTAACCCTCGACCAATATCATCCCTAAGGCAAGCCTTCAGGGTGATATTGATGTCTCCAATTGATACAGCATATAATACAGATTTACCCACATAATTTTTACTACACTCGCATACGTAGAGGATACAGTAGACTCCGCCCAATCGGATACAAGAATTGTCAGAAAAAAATATTCTATTTGCCGGAGTATTCGATTGTCCGGTAAACCCATTTTCGGCAATGGGGAATCATTCTGTTGGCAAGAAGAGGTTGAAATGTTGAAGGGCTTGTCACCATGTAGAAACTTTGTATCCTAGAACATCATTTTTAGACATTTTGTAGTTAAAATCTATTGTTTTCATTGTAGAATCATTGTAAATTTGACAGATTACGTCACCATCGTAATCGGGTCAAACTGTGTATTGCCAGCTGACTGTTGGATATTAAACAATGTATTAAAAAATAAATAAAACTATTTATGTATCTGAATAAACTTATTTTCCTCTGTTTTGTGTTTTTTATTTCCTCTCATCAGTGTGTAATCATCCCTTTATTGGATCGTGTAGTTACAATTTTCATTATGTGCTAAAAATAACTTAGGGTAAAGCCAGTTTGTAAACAAAATGGCGGCTGGTAGGTCAGCGATCGATCTTTGTAGAATCTTCCTGATTACACAATTTGGAGACTTTTTATAGAAATACACCATGATCTATGGGCCTAGGACTAACTTCTTGTAATAAATTATGTTTTATAACCGCTGTGCATTGTCTCACAGGAACTTCAAACAAATATGCAAATTATGCAAATGACTTCTCGTCGACATTTATCTCCCTTGCTCTGTTTTACACGAGAAATACACAAAACCATTGACAAATCAAATGATTTTCGTCCAAAAAAAATTAATAAATACAAAAGCAATAGAAAGGAATTCAACTCATATTTTATTCTTTTATTAAATACATTATGTTATTGATTTTCGTTGTACAGACATACAGCAATATGCAAATTACCCCTGATTTCACGATCTCGCTGCCTAGACAGAAATACACAAAACCAAACAAAATTCTCACTATTAAAACTTATGAATACACAAAAACAAAAGAACTGAACACTATTTATGTTTTATTTTTTATTAATTAGGTAATATTTATTGATTTCCTGGCAGATTTATGGCTTCGTCAACTGTTGACACTTCCGCGAGAATGTTTACCTGTAGTTACCTGTAATTAGAATATTCGATTTCAATGACTCTGATCAGCACAAGCCGCATATTTTTTATTCAAATAGGCGATATATTCTCTTATCCGATATCCAATTAGGCGGAGAAATTAACACTATAAGTATGGGAAATGGTTTGGTGTTTTGAAATCATATTCGATTTGCCGATATATTCCTTTATCCGATATTCGATTTCATGGAGTCTACTGTATTTATACTATCTGTAGCAACCAATATTGAAATTTCTCTAATGATATGTCAAGTTTAATCCGGTTTCGACCCGTTAGATAAATTTTCTTTATTCAACGTATGTTGAATAAAGCCCCGTGCTATTTCCCGCCAAATCTATTCGGAATACGATTCTCGGTGTTTATCATTGATCATTAGAGAAAAAGATTACACCACTTTATCCCGATTATTACCATATTTTATCCACTCTCGATAGTTAAATTTAAAAATTTTAAAATGCTCGGCAAGCCTCGCAATTAAAATTATTGAAATTTAACTATCTCTAGTGGATAAAATATGGTAATGAACGGGATCTTGTGGTGTAATCTATATATCTCTGTATTACCACATCTAATTTGCTAACAATGAAGTTTTGCTAGGAAAATGGAAATGGCAATAAGTGTACAAGTATGAATGTGGTGGTCGAACAGTGCCAAAGAATATGTTTTTTCAATTTATGAGAACATTTTCAAATACATGTATAATATTTCATTGTAGGTGGAGTCACTGATAGTGTTACGCCAAACAGAAGATTCAAATCTTGGGGAAGAAGCTACCAGATACTGGAGAGAAATATTTGAACAATTTTACGTCTTTGATATACTAGAAAAAGAGGTAACTGATATCTGTTTATCATTTCTCGGTAAAAATGTATCATATATGTAATTATTTGTTTACTTCAAAATTTTAATGTGTGTAAGTTTAGCTGCATATGTTTATGAAATCACTAAATTGGTACAGGATTTTAATGCCCTGTCTATGATTGTAGTCAGACATAGATTTGCTACCTAATTCAAGGACAATTCAGAGATGCTAAAAACTACATGTTATGTTTGATTGCCTTTGGTGAATTGCTTTCACCTCTGATTTGTGATTTTGTACACCCCTCATAGGGATCATCTTAACTTGGATGAAATTCTCTGCTTAAAACTGATATTATTGATAGGCCAATACACAATGATCAGAATGACATGTATAAGTATACTGAACAACCAGAATTTCTTTTACTGTACAGTATGCTTATCATTCTGGTCATCGTGTGTTTTTTCACTTGCCTTGTAAACAACAGAAAGAGTACATCATACATCAGTGACCTGCTGAAGTCCACAGTTTTCTTTTGGTCACACAATCATCTCTGTTAAATGATAAAATCAATTGATCAATCAATCAGTTTGACCTTTTGTGGTTTTTATACCCCGCCACACATAGTTGCGAGGTATTATGTGATACCTTCAGATGTGTGTCAGTTCGTCTGTCCCAAGAAGGTTTCCGACTGATAACTTGTGTTACTTTGTGAAAAAAATAACATAAGGTCTTCAAACTTGGTATGTAAGTTGTTTACCGCAAAACTCATGTCAAGTTTGATTTTGGGTTCAGAGGTCCAAGGGGTTCGTGAGTTATGCCCTTGAAACTTTGAAATTTTGCAAATTTTTAGGTTTCTGACTGATAACTTGTGAACGTCTTCTAACTTGGTATGAAATTTGTTTACTATAAATCTCAGACCAAGAATGATTTCAGAATCAGAGGTTTAAGGGGTCCATGAGTTATGCCCCTTGAAACTTTGAAATTTTGCAAATTTTAGGGTTTTGGAAACTGATAACGTGTGAATGAAATATCATACTGTCTTCAAACTGGTATGTAACTTTATTACTATAAATCCCAGACCAAGATCAATTTTGGGTTCAGAAGTCAAGGGGTTCTGGAGTTATGCCGCTTGAAACCTTGAAATTTTGTGAATTTTTAGACTTGTGAACAAAATGACACACTGTCTTCAAACTTTGTATGTAACTTGTTTACTATAAATCTCAGACGAAGAATGAATTTCGGTTCAGAGGTCCAAGGGGTTCATGAGTTATTCCCCTTGAAACTTTGAAATTTTGAAAATTTTAGGGTTTCGGACTGATAACTTGTGAATGAAATATCATACTGTCTTCAAACTTGGTGAGTAAGTTGTTTACCACAAAACACAGGCCAAGTGTAATTTGGTGTTCAAGGTACATAGGGTCCTGGAGTTAAGCCTCTTTTAACTTTGAAATTTTGTGAAACATGGTGGGGTATCATGTTATGCACCATTACTATTTTTGCCCTTTAAAAAAGGTGGTTTTTAAATTTGTAGAAGTATTTTTCTGTTGTCCTGTTGAATCTTATTTATACTTACAGTAACTTTGATATTCAGTTATTTGTTACCACTGGGTCGATGCCACTGCTGGTAGACTGTTAGTCCCTGTGGGTATTCATCAACCCAGTGGCCAGTACAGTGGAACCTGTCTAATCCGACACACCATGGGACCATAAAAATGTGTCAGATTATACAGTATGACGGAATACTCAGGTTTAAAAAGCAT
Organism: Modiolus philippinarum; assembly: GCA_002080025.1. Lineage (NCBI taxonomy): Eukaryota > Metazoa > Mollusca > Bivalvia > Mytilida > Modiolidae > Modiolus > Modiolus philippinarum. Next base: position 60,357 of record MJUU01006121.1, on the reverse strand, counting down.
TAAAAAACTAGCTTTTGGACCAATAAATAATGTCGGATTTGACAGGACGTTGGTGTCGGAGTAGACAGGTTTCACTGTACTTCAATGCTGGCCCAAAAACCAATTTTATTTGGAAACTTGCAATATCTAAATCTAACAAAACTTTGTTGAAAACTAAGGAGTATCTTCCTCTTGCATAGCACTGTCCTTAGTTGATTTTGGCTTTCCTATTTAGATTCCATTGGTAATTTGTTCTCTGTCGGCTCTTAACCATGTTTTGGTATATGGATGTCTAAATGTTTTGATTTGATATGCACTGAAGGGACATAAGTTGTCGAAATGGGCATATGCAGAAATTAAATTTGCATTAACTTGGGTATTTAGTTATTTATACATGAATGTATTTTTTAGATATCAGCCTTAAAAACAATAACATTGGAATCATTTAAAACTTGGTATCAGCAATATTTACCACCGGAACATAGAAGGATAAGTTTTCAGGTAAGATTTCATCATGGCTATTTATGTCTCCCCCTTCTTAAGGGGGAGACATATTTTTTTGTCTTTTCCGTCTGTCGTCCGTCAGTCCATCCGTCACAAAGTTTGTGGACGCCAATTCTCCTACATCTTTCATCGGATTTCAACCAAACTTCACAGGATTGTTGACCATCATGCTTAGTTGTGCATATCGTCTCGCTGGATTGACCGGCTAATTTTTGTGGGAGTTATGCTCTTTTTGACTTAGAATTTTGCAAAATTATGTTTGTGGACGCCAATTCTCCTACACCTTTCATCGGATTTTAATCAAACTTCACAGAATTGTAGACCATCATGGGTAGTTGTGCATATCGTCTGGCCAGATTGATCAGCCTATTTTTATGGGAGTTATGCCCCTTTTTGACTTTGAATTTTGCAAAATTAAGTTTGTGGACGCCAATTCTCCTACATCTTTCATCGGATTTCAACCAAACTTCACAGGATTGTTGACCATCATGCCTAGTTGTGCATATCATCTTGTGAGATCAATAGGCCAATTTTTGTTGGAGTTATGCCCATTTTTGACTTAGAATTTAGCAGTGGCAACATAAAACTTACTTGTGTTTTATCACTCAAAGAACTTAACATACCGGGTGGGGGAGACATTCGTTTTTGTATCAAAAACACACTTCTAGTTATACATGTATTGCTTCCAAGATTAGGAAACATAATGTGGAGTGAATTTTTAGCGTAAATTTTAACATGATTCAAACATTGTTCACTCCCATAATCATGTTATTTACAAAGTCTTCTTTTATGAACCCAGGAAAGTGGTGCCAGAGCCTAGCAACATGCATATTTCTCTTTACAAAGACTCAATAATTTGATCATAAAAAGTCAGTCAACATAACAGAAATTGTCATGCAGTTTACATATAGGTGCAAAAATACCACAAATAACTGATAAATGAGATGAGTGGTAGAAACAACAATGAAAATATTATCCATCAATTTTTATGCACCTGCAGATAAGCAATTAATTCTAAGTGTTCATATAAACAATCATTATTGTCTCGCCCGCGAAGAAAGTCGCGAAAGCGAGACATAGCGATCCAAAATTCCGTCGTCGTCGGTGTCGTCGTCAACATTTATTTTAACCCTGCGGTTAAAGTTTTCTAAACATTAATATCTTCATCAAATCTTTATGGAATCATTTGAAATTTGGACAGAAGCAAGAAAATGATCAGAAAATTACTTCTAGCTGAAAATTTTTGAAAATTTTTATTTAGTTTTTCCGTAATTTTTCCGTATTTCGGCTTAGTTTTTTTGCGCAAGAAATTTATTTCAACTCTGTGGTTAAAGTTTTTTAGGAGTCAAATGAAGTTATTTAATCTTATTGGAATTTCACAAAAAGTGGTAAAAGGTTAGATGATGGTCAGAAAATTACCTCAGAACTGAAAAAAAATGAAATTTGTTTTTTCTGGTTTTTCTGTAATTTTTCCAAATTTGGACTTAGTTTTTTTTTTTCTAAAAAATTTCAATGTTAGTTGTTAAGAAGTAGAATAGAGTCTTTGAATCTTAATAGAATTACTTTAAAATTGACAGATCTGCATAAAATGTGCAGATGTGTAACAGGCTGTTGGAATTTTGATTCCGGTGCCAACTTTGGTAAATTTCCTGAAAATGTCTAAGACCAATAATTTTTGAAATTTTTGCATTCAGTTACACATTTTAACAATGTTTTAGTATCAAGCATAATTTTGAACACTAAAGAATGAAATAAAATGGTTCCAACTTTGGTAAATTTCCCGAAACTCTCAAAGACAAGCTATTTTTAGAAATTCTTCTTAGCAACAATGCTTTTTTAATAAATTTGAATCAAACAAACATATTTAATATGGAAATGAATTTGCCAAAGTTTTTGATTCCAATTTTGGTTTACATTCCTTGAACTCTCAAAGACCTGTTAATTTTTGGAATTCTACCTAGCAACCATAACTTTTTCGTTCCTTTCAGTTAAAATGATGATTTCCAAAAGTCAAATTCCAAAAATCTTTGATTCTTATTTTGGTAAATTTCCTGGAACTCTCAAAGACCTGTTATTTTTTGGAATTCTACCTAGCAACCATATCTTTTTCAATTCCTTACATTTATAAGGATCATTTTCAAAATTCAAATTGCAAAAATCTTTGATTCTTATTTTGATAAATTTTCTGCAACTCTCAAAGACCTGTTATTTTTTTGGAATTCTACCTAGCAACCATAACTTTTTAAGTTCCTTTCAGTTATAATGATCATTTTCAAAAGTCAAATTGCAAAAGTCTTTGATTCTTATTTTGGAAAATTTTCCTGAAACTCTCAAAGATCTGTTATTTTTGGGAATTCTACCTAGCAACCATATCTTTTTCAGTTCCTTACAGTATGAATAATTATTGTGTCGCCTGCGTTCACGCAGTGGCGACATATAGGGATCACTATCCGTCGTCTTGTGTCGTCGGCGTCACAAAAATTTCTGTCACATTTTTCTCAGGAACCATGTATCCGAGCCTTCTGCAATTTGGCATGGAGTATCAGTATGGGGACCTATACTGTGTAACAGAGTTTGTGATCTCTCGCATACCCACTTCCTGTTTGACGGAACTTAGAATATTTTATGTGTTAGTATGCAGTATGTTAGTATTTTCCCAGATTGATTAATACTATACAAATATAGCATGGCGATGAGGTCAGTATAGACCTGACTAGAGCATATTGACCGAGGATGCAGTCCAAGATCAATATACTCTAATCAGGTCTATAAATCCATGTATTGACCAAATTTGACATGCTATAATTGTTTTATCATTTAATATCATATTTCTTGCTTTAATTAAAGCGTAATATTTGCTATGTTAGCAAATTAAATATGTTGTAAAAACCTGACGTTTCCAAATATAGAAGGTCATGTACTATTTATTGCCATGGTCAACCAAGTGGCAAAAGTTTTACTGAACAGAAGTTAAAGTTTACACCCCAAGCTTACATTCCAAAATGGATCTGCGGTCGTAAAAAAGACACATTGTATACAATTGTAACCTTTATTGTTTGATATTTATACACTGTGTAGTCTTTTTAAGGTAATAGAATGTAAGCGTCAGTTGTAAATCTTAACTTTGATTCAGTGAAAGTTTTGCCACTTGGTTGACCGTGGCAATAAATAGTACATGACCTTCTTTATTTGGAAACATCAGGTTTACAACATATTTATAGAACGTCACACGACGTTAAATAAACCAATCACATTGCACAAATAATATCATAAAATAATAATTTTAAATATTTCCTCATCTGTGAAACATTATTCTACTAGCTTTATGTTCTATGTTGTTACTAGCACATGTTAGTTCCAAACTTCTTAGAATGAACTTATATTTTGTTACAGGTACTAGGACACAAGGAGGAAACCATGACAGATAAAGATATAGGATACAGTGATATAAACTGTGTTAAAAGTAAAGGGTTCCCATGTATCAGTGATAAAGATTTCTCTGATGTAGATCAAATTAGCGACATTGAAACCAGTGTCAAAAATTGGAAAGTTCATCCTTTGACTAAGATCACTAGTTGATAGTTGTTATGATTCAGTGATTATTTTATCAAAATAAAGATTGTTTGAAAATTACATTGTCATTACATTATCAATGAACTGCTCTGCCAAGATCGTACGATAGGCTTGTTTACAGCCAACTTGAACTTTTCGTCAACACACCAGAATTTGATTGGGGAAAAAAACAAACAGAATCTGTGGCTTATCAAGATGTAACCATTTAACAATTATAAAATTAATATGCAATGTTATAGCAAAGTAAAGGTGCAAAACCCAGTATTAAAAAAAGAAGTCAATGGGCCATAAATCTGCATTAAAATCATTCATCTTGAACCAGATTTGAACTTATATTTAATACCAAATGTTCAAGGATTGCAAAGAAAAGGTATAGAATCTTGACTAATATTTTTCAAAAATTTTCCAAATCCAATCTGCAAAAAAAATCATCCTAACTACAATTGAACCAAGTCAGGTTTACCCTCCGATTGAAGTTTTTTTCTGTGAAGGATGTATGCTATTATCATGAAACTTTATATAAATACTCATTATTGCATAATTAAACAAAAATCTTGATAAAGATTCATCCAAGCTACCAACTTCATGCTTCAATGATCATGGAAAAAAGGGGGATAGCTCGAGGTTTACCCTCAGGTTGAAGTTTTTTTTTTGTGAAGGATGTATGCTGTTTTCATGAAACTTTTTATAAATACTCAATAGGGTATACCGGTAATTAAACTAAAATGATAATAAAAATGGATCCAAGCTACCAACTTCATGCTTCACTGATCATGGAAAAAAGGGAGATCGTATGAGGTTTACCCTCAGGTTGAAGTTTTTTTCCAGGAAGGATGTATGCTGTTATCATGAAACTTTTTATAAAAACACATTAGAATATAGATATTAAAACAAAAAAACATTATAAATATTGACCCATACAGCCAACTTCATGCTTCAGTGATCACAGAAGAAAGTGATAGTTTGATGTTTATCCATACCATTAAGTTCGGTTTCTGTGAAGGATGTATGCAATTATCATTAAATTTGATTAAATACCCATTATGATATAATTAAACAAAAATCATGCAACCAACTTCATGCTTTACTGATCACGAAATATAGCATTGCTCAAACATTTGTGAGGCAGGGCATTGTGTCCATTACACATATTCTTGTTATATCCCCTGCAAACGAAGTTTAGGGGGTATATAGGAATCACCCTGTCTGTCTGTCCGTCCGTCTGTCTGTCCGTCTGTCCGTCTGTCCACACTTCTTGTAAGCGCAACTCCTCTTAAACCACATGAAGGATATTGATGAAACTTAACACAAAGGAAGGACACTACATGGATATGTGCATGAAGGAATATGATTATTGTCCGAAACCAGGAAGGGGAGATAATTCAACTCTGACTTTTCATTGATTCCATCTGCACAGATAACCTCGTAAGTGCAACTCCTCTTAAACCGCTGGAAGGATTTAAATGAAACTTTACACAAAGGAAGGACACTATATGGAGATGTGCATACAGGAATATAATTATTGTCTGAAACCAGGAAGGGGAGATAATTTGACTTTGACTTTTCACTGATTTCATCTGCACAGATAACCTCGTAAGTGCAACTCCTCTTAAACCATTTAAAGGATTTTAATGAAACTTTACACAAAGGAAGGATACTATATGAAGATGTGCATAAAGGAATATAATTATTGTCTGAAAACCAGGAAGGGGAGATAATTTGACTTTGACTTTTCATTGATTCCATCCGCACAGATAACCTCGTAAGCGCAACTCCGCTTAAACCACTTGAAGGATATTTATGAAACTTTCACAAAGGAAGGACACAATATGAAGATGTGCACAAAGAAATATAATTATTGTCTGAAACCAGGAAGGGGAGATAATTTAACTTTGACTTTTCATTGATTACATCAGCATAGATAACCTGGTAAGCGCAACTCCTTATAAACCACTTGAAGGATTTATATAAACTTTACACAAAGGAAGGGCACCATATGGACATGTCCATAAAGGAATATAATTATTGTTTTAACAGGGAGGAGAGATAATTCGACTTTTGACTTTTCATTGATTCCATCTGCTCAGATAACCTCGTAAGTGCAACTCCTCTTAAATCACTTGACGGATTTTAATGAAACTTTACACAAGGGAAGGGCACTATATGAAGATGTGCATGAAGGAATATGATTATTGTCCAAAACCAGGAAGGGGAGATTATTTGATTTTTAGATTTTCATTGATTCTTTCTGCAATGATTTTTTGGACTTGGACAATTTTCATAAGAAATAATAAAGCTGTTGGAGAGAAAAATGTTTTTCATTTTAATTCTTGTGAAAAGTTTATTCAAAGTGTTTGAGAGAAATTTCTGTAAAGCTTATGATTTAAAAAAAAAATGTCAGAGCCAAACAAGGGTAGTTTTTACTTTTGTCTGATTTCAACAGAAAAGTTATTTGTGGAGGATTATACCATTGTGTCCATACTTATATTGTATCCACACTTGTACTGTGTCCACATCTACCTAAATCTGACTTACCATATTGATTCAGGGTTCAATTAGCGGGGGGTATATCTGGCTGCCATTCAGGGACAGCTCTTGTTGCATTTTGTACCCAAATTTTAAAAATGTGACTTTTTTGTCATACTTTTCTCAGCAACTGCATATCACAGCCACTTGATATTTAGATATTCAGTGTGGGGTACAGTTCTGTGTCTCCCATTTTCAACCATATTGAAATACTACTTCCTGTTTACTGACTAACAGCATTTCCATCTTGATGTCCTGCATCCTTTTCATTAAATATCTACTGACCCCAAGGCCTATACATTTTGTATCTCTACTGTAAAAAGGCATGTATTATCAGCACATTTTTTCCCTAAAAAGAATTTAGGGGTTTGGGGTAGCTGATTATACAACCCTATATGACTTGAGGATTTAGCCAAGTTCCCAAAGTTTGATTCTCAGTCCCTGTTCAAACCAAACAAATCAAATTAAATGTAAAACAAGAGCTGTCGCCCAATGGCAGCCAAATATGCCCCCGCTCATTGAACCCTGGATCGATATGGTAAGTGCTAATTTAAGTAGGTGTGGACACAATACAGGTGTGGACACAGTACAAGTGTGGACACAATACAAGTATGGACATAATGATATAATCTTCACGAAAGAACTTTTCACATGGGTGCCAATGAAAATACTCTGTCTAAATCAGACAAATATGAAATTCACCTTTTTTAAGCCTATTTGACATTTTACACAAAAATCATAAGCATTAGATAAATCTCATTACAACACTTTGAAAACAATTTTTCAAGAGGATAACATCAAAAAAAATGTGCCTCTCTAACAGTTTGACTTCACAATATCTAGGCTTAAATTTTTTTCTTGGAAAAAAAAAGATAATTGCAGGAGAAATCAAAGAAAGTCAAAGTCGAATTATCTCCCCTTCCTGATTTCAAACAATTATGGTATTCCTTCATGCACATCTACATATAGTGCTCTTCCTTTGTGTAAAGTTTCATCAAAATCATTCAAGTGGTTTAAGAGGAGTTGTGCTTACGAGGTAACTCATACATAGGGAATCAAAGAAAAGTCAAAGTCAAATTATCTCCCCTTCCTGGTTTCGGACAACAATTATATTCCTTCATGCACATCTCCATATAGTGACCTTCCTTTGTGTAAAGTTTCATCAAAATCCTTCAAGTGGTTTAAAAGGAGTTGCGCTTATGAGGTAACCCATAAAAAACATATACATAGGAAACCAATGGAAAGTCAAAGTCAAATTATCTCCCCTTCCTGGTTTCGGACAATTATTATATTCCTTCATGCACATCTCCATATAGTATCCTTCCTTTGTGTAAAGTTTCAATAAAATCCTTCCAGTGGTTTAAGAGGAGTTGCGCTTACGAGGTAACTCATACAAAGGGAATCAACGAAAAGTCAAAGTCAAATTATCTCTCCTTCCTGGTTTCGGACAATAATTATACAAAATGTATTCCTTCATGCACATCTCCATATAGTGTCCTTCCTTTGTGTAAAGTTTCATTAAAATCCTTCCAGTGGTTTATGAGGAGTTGCGCTTACGAGGTAACTCAACATAGGGAATCAACGAAAAGTCGAATGATCTCCCCTTCCTGGTTTTGGACAATAATTATATTCCTTCATGCACATCTCCATATAGTGTCCTTCCTTTGTGTAAAGTTTCATTAAAATCCTTCAAGTGGTTTAAGAGGAGTTGCGCTTACGAGGTAACTCATACATAGGGAATCAATGAAAAGTCAAAGTTGAATTATCTCCCCTTCCTGGTTTCAGACAATAATTATATTCCTTCATGCACATCTCCATATAGTGTCCTTCCTTTGTGTAAAGTTTCATCAAAATCCTTCAAGTGGTTTAGGAGGTTTTGCGCTTTAGAGAAGTGTGGACAGATAGACAGACGGATGGACGGACAGACAGACAGGGTGATCCCTATATACCCCCCAAACTTTGTTTGCGGGGGGTATAATAAACACTGATATGACGGTCCGCACTGAACCTGTTCCAATTTTTCAATCATACTTAAACTTCCTGATTGATGAAACAATGTTATTTTGCTTCAAATTTTGTCATGTTTGAGTCTTTTTATCATTAAATACTTTCAGAAAAGGCTTCAGATATAGTAAATAAAGACTCATGCAGTTGATAAACTATGAAAATACTGATTTACAGGTACAAAATAACTAAGATCATACCGATCTCCACCTAGACTTTGTTGGTTAATGTCCTAGCATACTTAAAGTTTTTTCCCTGGATTTTAAGGTTAAAAAAGGGCCTGCGAATTATACACAAATGCAGATAATACATGGCTTTTTACAGTATACAAAATCCAACGACCAGGACCAAATTTGAACATTATCTGTATTTCACCACAATACACTCATATGCCAAATAACAATATGTAATGTGGTTACAGATTAAAAAAAAACTCCAAAAACTTATATTTTTTCCAATTGAATTCCATGGCCCATAACTCCATACATTATCAACCAATCACTTCCAAATTCGAATTTGATCTGCATCTCACCTAGATACTTTCATATACCATTTATCAAATCAATATGTCAAGCATTTACAGAAAGAAAGAAAACCAGAGGCTCCCAGGAGCCTGTATCGCTCACCTGGTTTTCATTTGCCACAACCAAGCTAACATTGTAAGTTATACAGTTAAACTTCAGTCTCTCTAACTTTGGTAGCTCAAACTCAACCAATTTTTGAACTGTATTTAAAGTCTGATCATGTTTTACTGTATGTCTTTGTTGGACTTTTTTGACAAAAACATTCTTGCTAAGGACCACTTTTGACACCAGTTTTGAAGTCAGGACATCATTATGTAAATGGCGGTCAACAACAATTTTTAACACCATAAAGTCGCAAAATCAATATCTATTTGGAAACAAAATTTTATTGAAGTCAGACAATGTTGAATTTTCCCGCCTTATTTGGTGGTCATTTTGAAAATGGTGGTCAATGTACAATTTTCAACACCGGTTTTGAAGTCGCAACATCAATATCTATTGGGAAACCAAATTTCATTGAAATCAGACAATGTTGAATTTTCCCGCCTTTTTTGTCAGCCATTTTGAAAATGGCAGTCAATGAACAATTTTTAACATCAGTTTTGAAGTTGCCACATCAATACCTATTTGGAAACCAAATTTCATTGAAATCGGACAATGTTGTATTTTCCTGCCTTTTTTGGCGGCCATTTTGAAAATGGCGATCAACAAAAAATTTTCAACACCGGTTTTGAAGTCGCAACATCAATATCTATTTGGAAACCAATTTTTATTGAAATCGGACAATGTTGCATTTTCCCGCCTTTTTTTGGCGGCCATTTTGAAAATGGCGATCAACAAACAATTTTCAACACCAGTTTTGAAGTCGCCACAGCATGGCAAACATTTCACCAATTTACACTTAACCTTCATCTTCTATAGTTTTGAAATAAAAGACGAAAAATACAAAAAATTTTAAAATTTGGTGAAAAAAAGGTCAATAACTCCTACAAAGGGTTTCTGATTTTCTTCAAAATTTCAGGGTGGATAGATCTTGATATGCTGAACAATTTATCCATTTAAAGTTGACCTCTATCTGTTATAGTTTTTTTGATAAAAAATAAAAAAATATCAAAATTTTGAAAATTTTACGGAAAAGAGCAATAACTCTAAGACGGGTTTTCAGATTTTCTTCAAAATGGTTGGGCTGGTAGATCTTGCCATGCTGATCATTTTTACCCTGTGTCAGATTTTTGATATCTGTAACGGTTTTCGAGTTATTTGCAAAATACAGCAATTTAACCCTATGTTCTATTTTTAGTAACAGCAGCCATGTTGTTTGACCCTCGGACTAATCGAACACAATTTTGAAACTGCATACCCTGATGATGATTCAGGCCACGTTTGGTTACAATTTGCCCAGAAGTTTCAGAGGAGAATATTTTTGAAATTGTTGACGGATGGACGACAGACGCAAAGTGTTGGCAAAAGCTCACTTGGCCTTTTAGGCCAGGTGAGCTAAAAAGCCGATTTTTTTTTTTTTTCAAAATTTCTCTTTTAAGTGCGTAACTCTGTGCAAAATCAACTGACCAGAACTAATTCAATTTTAATCTGTATCTCAACTAGATACACTGGTATGCCAAATATCAAATCAATATGTCAAGCAGTTACAGAAAAAAAATGCCAGAAACTTGGGTCATTCAAAAAAATGTTTCTAAAGCCCCGCCCGGGTCTGCCAAAAGGTAGGCGCATCAAACTTTTTTTTTTGAAATTTCAATAGATATATTAATTTTCTGAAAGTAACTCAAAACTCAAAACTTTCACAAAAAACTGAAGTGTATGTTTAGATATCTTTGGAGTAAAGCTCAGATGTATTATATAATAAAGGGCTACGCCGAGCGCAGCATGATACGACCGCAGCATGTTGACTACTGAAATTTCAACAAAAGTAGTTTAAAGTGAATGTGGACACAGTAAAGAGCTTGACACAATAATTAGATGGACACAAAAAGAAGCTAGACACAGTTATTAGCTAGAAACAAAATAGGGAATAAATAAACCCTTTTGATTACTTACTGATAAAAAACCGTAAGAGCTATGCAAAATATGTACTACCAACTAAAACTTAACATCCATAGAAATTCAAAGAAAAAAAAACCCCATCGAAATCTCATGAAAAATAAAGATATGACATATTTAGAAAAATTGCAATTTTTGCCCCTTTGACCCCTTGTAGCTCGGAAAAGGTAAAAGCTACACAAAATCTGTTGTCATACTACTGAAAGCTTATATCAAGAGGAATCCAAAGAAAAAAATCACATCGAAATCCGATGAAAAATAAAGATTTTACATATTTAGAAAAATTGCATTTTTGGCCCCTTTGACCCCTTGTAGCTCGGAAACGGTAAGACCTACACAAAATCCGTTGACTTTTACTGAAAGCTTAGATCAAGAGGAATCCAAAGAAAAAAATCCCATCGAAATCCCATGAAAAATAATGATTTGACATATTTAGAAAAATTGCATTTTTGGCCCCTTTGACCCCTTGTAGCTCGGAAACGGTAAGACCTACACGAAATCCGTTGACACACTACTGAAAGCTAAGATCAAGAGGAATCCAAAGAAAAAAAATCCCATCGAAATCCGATGAAAAATAAAGATTTTACATATTTAGAAAAATTGCATTTTTGGCCCCTTTGACCCCTTGTAGCTCGGAAACGGTAAGA